>BMAV01005358.1:0-72159 GCA_019973955.1 Trichonephila inaurata madagascariensis
TTCCGTTATGTAGTAAACATAACATTCTGTTTTTACAAACTCAGAAAAATGTTTTCCAAAACTATGCACATCGAAAGAGAATAGATAAAATTCTCATGGTGAACTCGTAAAAATTTACTTTCAAGACAACAAAAATTACATAACAACAAAAAATCAACTAAAACACTAAAAAAAAAAGTTAGTACAGTTTTTTAAAATCAAATGTATTTTGAGGTACCAACTTACTTAGTCCTGTATGAATGGGAGAAAAATTGTTATATGCTCTGTTTTTCGTATATATTGGAAAATTTGAAAGATAAAATGTTTTCATGTGTCTTTTCTTTTGGAGCAATAAATTTTCGGGTAAAAATAACAACATGTATATGTAATATTAAGGCTGTTTTCGGCTAATGTTAAAGAATAGGACTCAAATGATGAATATTTTTTTATATATAAAAGTACTCCAAAATTAATATTATATTCTGGCTTCACTATCCTGCAGAGCAGAGGTTCCCAAACTTTTCTGTCTCATAGACCCCTTTCATGTTTTTCGGTATGGAGTAGACCCCTGCTTAATTAATATTGAAGTTTTGCAAATTTATCAGCTTAAATGTCTTTTTGACAGCTAGTACTACTACTACTACTTTAAAAGAATTAAATTTATAACTAATGAACTATAGAGTTAAAAATTTTAAAAGCATATGTTAATTAATTAAATTAAAATTAATTAATATATAAAATAACTCTTAAATAAAATAGCCAAACAACACACAATTGATTTTAATGGGAGGGATGAATCTGGTGCTACAATAACAAATTTTCAACATTTAGTATCAATCTTGTCAGATTTAACCTTAAATCTCCTATGTTAGTTGTGTCCAGTTTCTTTTTTTGTTTTGGAAATTGGCAACTGCGCTGAAACTCTCTTCTTACTATTAAAAATAATTAAAACACACACACTTCTTCACAATATTCCATAATCCGGGACAAATAACAGGTTTGCCTTTTTAAAGCCAAAATTGCTGGCATTCGTCTCTAAACTCTAAAATCTTCATTGGTGCATATCACGATTAGTTCCTGTTGTCATGTGACATTTTTTTTTTCAGTATGACCATATAAATTCATTGCCTACTGTGGTATTACCGTAGTCAAAGTATTCTCAAACCTGGTTTCAAAATCTGAATAAAAGGCAGTTAAATGTTGAACGTAGGTTAAAATGTGCTGACAGATTGTCTGGGTTAATTTGAGAAAATTCCGGACCTCCAGTATTATATTTCTTTCGTTTAATGCTGGAAAGAAAGGCTGAAATGGTCCTTTTTTAAAAAATTATGCTGTCACCTTGTGTGGGCAAATTAACTTCGTTAAATTTAGTAAATATATAAATCTGCTAAATAAGTAAAATTTGGTTTCCACTAGATTAAATTTTCTTTTAAAATTAGTCACGATGTAGTTTAATGAGAGCCAATATCACATTGACCCCCACTTACTCCTCATTGACCCCCAAATTATTTTTTTGTTGACGTGGACCCCTTGCAGGTCGTCATAGACCAGTGGGGGTCTATATAGACCACTTTGGGAATCACTGCTGTAGAGAATCACTTATATTTTCATACTACTCATTTTTATACGAGTTTTGATACATTTTTTCTTTTATATATTGTGTTTCACATTTTTTTCTCCTATACTATAATGCTAAATGATCTATCCCTTTACATGTTAAATGGAAAACTATTTGTGGAATATTCTGAAATTTTAAAAACGCAATACTAAAATGTATGATACAATATCACAAATTTTTATAAAAATTGAAGCATTTTTTCTGTTCAAAAGTGTGCTCCGCACTAAGGTCATGCATGCATGCTCTTGTACATATGACGAAAAGCCTTAAAGCCCCGATTCATGTTATAGTCTGAGCGTAACAATAGATGGCGCTGTTCTCGTTCCCAGTAAAAATTAGACATTATTAAATACATTACAGCTCATAGAGCTCGTGTGCCTTTCTCTTTTCTTTCACCCTCCCCTCTCAATTTAGAGATAGATAGATATAGGGACGGAAGTAGATGTTTTTATTCGACTTCACTTTTTCTTTTCAGTGAAAATTAAACGCATTTAATTTCCTAAAGAAAAGATTTGCATAATTTATTGAAAAAAATGTTTCTGTTGTATTACTAACAAGGTACTGAACGGAGCTTTGGTTTCTTTTGGAATTCTGATTTGTAAATATGAGTAACTTTCTTTACAAGAAACTAGAAAATGCGTTTCTGTGAAAAATGAGATTTCCAGAAGAGTGCGCTCTCTCACTTCAATCCGCTAGAGGCAGTGAACGCTAAAATGAAATAATACAAATGTTTCTTTTTATTAAGAATGGACTTGGACAGCTTTCATTTAATACGATAGAAGACGTAAAAGGGTATAAATTTCCAGTTATTATTGAGCACATTACCATCTTGAATGATAAATGCATATTATTTTTATTTTTAAGAATTTTTTTCTTCGTTTTTTTACCATGCATCTTGATTCAGCCAGTGTATGTTCGAATTGTCATTAGGAAAACCCAAGAGTTCGGAGATACATCTAAAAATTATTATTGTTAGAAAATAGAACAATATATAAAATCAGATTAACCAGGTTGATGAAACGGATAGCTATCCTTACCTGCAAAACTAATCTACAGCGCCATCTATAAGAACGAGTCCAAGCACTATTGCTTATTACAAGGGTAGCCAACGTTTTTGGGAAAAATGCCACTATCGGATAAAAAAAAATTATTCCTGCCACTTCAAACTTTTCAAATACACAAAAGATTATGAAAAGTAAAAAAATGTTTCATATAGGCTTATTATGAAATTTTTACGCACATATTTATTGCAAGTATAAGTATAGGACATTTTAAAAAATGTAATAAAAAATACAAAAGTACGAACTTGAGTTTGATTCTTAAAATTTTCTTTCCAGTTTCAATTAATTAGGCTACGTATAAAATAAAAATGAGTAACCAGAAAAATTTAAATCTAAATAATTATGAAACAGTCAGTGTACTTTCGTAATGTGATAATTCAATTTGTAGATTTTTTACTGAGTCATCTACATTACGATTAGTTCTCGAAAATGCTATCAAAATCGTTTTGTTTTAGGTGTGCATCAGTTTCTCTTTTTTCCCCCTACAAAATCGAGAGGAAAAAAAGCAAAAGTGTGTTTACAAAAGAAGATTTATGATAAATCAGGATTGTAAAAGAATAACCTCTTTTCCTTGTAATCATAAATTTAAATTATTTAAATGTCTTATAGTATCGGTAAGTAAAGCTCAATCTCAAAGCCTATCTTCATTCTTGAGAAGAAAGCTCTCACTAGGGAGTAAATTGTTTTCTTCTAGATATTTTAAAACACATTCCCCAAATTCAGATCTCACGAATGCACTTCCTTTGGAAAATTAACGCACACAAAACAATGAAGCAGTGTTGTTTACATTTTAATTTTCTATTATAGTTTTGTAGTTTAATTAAGTGTATTTAAAATAAATTTTGATGTTTTATTTTGTCTAACACAACCACCTTTCAATAAAAGAGCAAAAGAAAAAAATTAGTATTTATTATTATCTTTTCAAATTTTTAATTTTTAATAAGTCTTCGAGTGCCACTCTTACAACTCAGCCCGGACACTCTGTGGCACGCGGGTTGGCCACCCCTGGCTTATGATGAAATGAAAGTGTCTATCTACCATAAAAATAAGTTCCTTTATTTTTGCTCTGTATCTATTTTCCACAAACGTAACCAGAATTATTATATATTATTTAATTTTAAAACAGAGGGGGAAGAATTAGTGAAATCATACACACAACACACACATGAGATTATTTCGATACTTCTTTGCAGGCATTGGTATAACATACAAGATTAGAAAGCCATGTTTATATTTTTAGATATCTCAAACAAAAAAAGGAAATTCAAGAATGACAAATTATGTGATTATAAAAACATTATCTCTATGTATAAAAGAGGCTCACACACTCATCACGATATCTCCAGGACTATTAGATCTAAAAATTTGAAAATTAGCAGGCAAATTCCTTTCATGGAACAGATACCCGGTAAGAAGTTTTGCCAAATTCGACTCCAAGGGCAGTTGCGAGGATAAATATTGCGTTTCAGATAAATATTTCTGATTTTGAAATCTTATACCTGCAAATTTGAAATTTGATAAGTATGCTCCTTTTCTTAGGTAGAGATCCGCTAAGAAGAGTTTTGCGTAAATCGACTTTCTAAAACGGTTACGGTGGTGCCTGGATATAATAAAATCTCCTTCTAGAACTATTAATCAACAGATTTGTGGAATTTTCTACGAAGGTTTTTGTTGTTGAGTGTTCACTGAGTTTGGTATTTATGTTCTTTTTGCAGAGTCATTTCAAATGGGAAATATCAGATTATAAATAACTGGTGCTTCCACCAGAATTTTGAATTCAAGTATGTAATCGTGATTGCAATGGGTCACAACAGTACCGGATATCAGATTGTTTGGTGGAAATTCATGTCTGTGGACAGGGACGCCTGACGACTTTTGAGGCCCTGGGCCCCAAAGCAAAAGTAGGCCCTACCCGGGATCTTTAAAGTAGACAGTATCTACCATGCCTTGTCAAATACTCGTACATGCGATAATTTGAAACTAATAGATGAGCACTATTCACAATCTTACAAAACGGCACGAGTGATGGCTCCATTTCGACAAAATGAGTTGAATGATCCTTTATGGTACTAAACCTACACCTAAACATGAACAAGGGACATCACAAAATAATACAGTCATGCTACTTTTATCCGTTGACATGCAGTTTGAAACTCCCTGTTTTTCGGAGAGTACGTACGGGAATAATACTTGACCATTAAAATTATCCGGATTAGGATATAATAAAGACCGAGTAAAGAGCAAACCGAGGCCCTGGGCCCGGACCCACTCTGCCCATGCCTTAAGACGTCTTGGCCAATTTCTTGAAAATACTTTTCCAAATTCAAATACCAACTAAATTGTCAACCAATAAAAATGGTGTTTTCACCTCATCTAGATTTAAATGCTTCCTAAGAAATTATTATAATTTGAAACCTTTATTAACTACTTCTCATCATCCCCAAACAAATTGAAAATAGGTACGCGTTAATCAGTCCACTGTAACTACATTGAGATATAAAGTAAATTGTTCTACCAAAATTCCATGGACTAAACTTCTTGTACAAGTAATTAATGAAAATAATATTTAACACCTCATAGGCCATATCCATATACACCTCCATTCACCCAAAATCAATTTTACCTTCCAGATAAAAAGGCCAGATAATTGTCAAAAGAAAATACCATAAAATATCTTGAGAAAAACAAAATTAAACATGGTGCTCGTTTCATTGATTCTCCTTTTGAATCTGGTGACATTGTAATCTATGAGGAATTGTTATTCAAATCGTAGAAAGCTTTCCCCTTTGTCAGGCCTCGATGAAAAAATACAAAACCTATTAGATGTAAAATATGAAATAACCAAACCCAAAGCTTTTATTAAAAAAATCTACTGAAATTATTCACATTTCAGAAATGAGAACTTATTATCCTCCCGAAGAATTAAAATTAAGTCATGAATGATTATCATAGCAATAATAACACTACAATTCCGATATGAAGTCTCTCGATCGAAATGAAATCTTTTTATACCCAGCATTAGAGCTGAGACAAAACACTGCTGCGGCAACCCTATACGTTGCCATAACTCGTTTACAATTTATCAGAGTTGTTCTAAAATTAACAGATCACCAAACTGTGGAGCCAGAATGACAAAGTAGATGTTTACATGGCATCAACATATTCTTTTTTAAATGTTGTGAAATTATTTTTAAAAAAATGAATATAGGTCTAACACGTGTACGAAAATTACGGTCCATCTTCCATTACAGTTCAGAGTTTTTCCTTTTTTCATTTCAGTATTCTGTTTCAATTATGGAGAAGTGTATACTCTTGGATGGGAGCAGGAATGAGTTTGAATTATATTCCACTTAATAGTCTTATATAGTTCAGTGCTTCTCAAATACTTCTCTTCAATAAATACTTGCTCTTTCAATACTGGCGACTCTTCTTTAATCATAATTTTTATCGCGACCCCCAAATAACAATGTATGGAATGCAATAATAATGAACTTTGACGCTAAAGATACAATATGATTTTAATTATAAACCTTACAAATTAATAAGATAAGTATATTAAATTTTATATATGTTACTTTTTAAAGCAAAAGTAATTTTTTTCCTTTCTCGAATTTTTAAATTGGAACAGATTGCAAAATGCGGTGGCTACTTTGAAGACAAAATATAGTTCTCAGCCAAATATAGAAAAAGTACCAGAATGTCAATTTCTAATCGTAAACCTTCCTTTGAAAAACTTTACTCTGCAAGACAAGCCCATGGAAGTCGCTAATATTTATTAAACTTGCTCTTAATTTAGTATTAATATATTAGTTATAAAATACCTTGTGCAGCACTGATAAATTAAGTGTACTGTCCGAAGTACCCGCTCTTCACACGAGTTCATTTTTTAAAAAAACTAAGACATTCTTGATGTAACAGCTGAATTGTCAGGAGAATAAACCCAAATGCGCGACAATGTTTACGAAAATGTAAAATGATATTTTAAAATGAATGCTCATATTATAATTAGTTTTAGGCGAACTGTAATTTTAAGCCTCACAGAATGAGCATTTAGAATTAATGTTAAATAATGAAAAATAATATAAAATTCCGATAAAGAATAATTGTGTTATTTTTAATATTAAAGCGAGAAGACTTCAAAATGTTTTATCCCGGGAGATAAACTCGAGATAAACAGTAATGGTCTCGCAGGGTGATGGAGTCACCTCCTTTTTTATACTTATTTTTATTGTACACGATATAAATCGTGATTCCAGTGAATAATTTAATTAAGAGAAAGTATACTTACCTACTTTCAAGGACTTTTCAAATTTTCTTTTGTAACAAATAAACAGTTTTACCAGAATTAACGATTTCGTGATCTGTGTGCCCCGCGTGACCACTCCCGGGGTAAAAGTGAATTCAATGTAATAATATGATGTTACTGCTAAAAAAAATGTTTAAAACGTTTTTCATTATGCTTTATGTGTTTGAAAGTAGTCATAAAAGTAAATTTTGGCCATGTAATCCTTCAAAGGGCTAACTAGGGTTTTCCAAATATCATAAAACTCTTTTACATGGAATCCCATCCCCCCACACTCAGAAATACATTATTTACAACTTCCCTAAATGAGAAACAAACACAAAAGAGAGGGGTCATAACTAAATGTACCAATTGATTAGAAAGTCAAACAGAAGTTGAGGAAATATATCCTGCTGCCTACAGCTATAATGAACAGTATTTAAAAATAATAACAGTGATGAATTTTTTCGCTTCCTAAATTTTTTTGATTCTGGGTCTGGGAATCGTTTTTTCTCTGAAAGAGTAGTATTTAGGTTTAAAAAGAAATCGTAATGTAAAATCTATTATCATGGGATTACAGCAAATCAAATAAAAATTTTTATTTGGTTATAGGATCAAAGATAGTTAATTAGGTACTGAAGAAGTTTTTATTAATTATATATTATATCGCAATATCTCCAGATGATATATATAAATTATATCAGAGTAAAAATGTTTTTTTTATGTCTGAAAATATTTTGTTTTAATTCATTCCAATAAATTAACTATTCTTTAAATCTTTTATTTTCGACATGCACGTGCTCCCCTCGTAGGGTTATCGCACCCCCCAGTTTGAGGAATGCTGTTTTGTTTCAGAAGTGCTATATTACTGTCCTTGTCTTAGTAACTTTTAGGTAAGGAAGTCTTTTAGTTATGCAGCAAGCCGATAAGTTTAAATGATGTTTCTCATTGATAATATTTTATATTACTATTATTTTTGAATCTTATTTTCGGTTTTCATTCCGTTTCAGGTGTTTAATATTCTTAATTGGATATTTTGGTATTGTGAATTTTTATGATTTATAAAGTTAGGCGTGAAACATTACAACTTATACATTAAATATTTTTAACTTATTATTAAATATTTTTAAATAATATATAAATATCTAAATTTTTAATTTCAAACTTAGTATCACTGTTAGGTATGGTTTGTATCAGGGGGCCTGGCGCAAAGGAGGGGGGAAATTGTAATAACTTAAATGATATATAATCATAACTCGAATCTCTCCTTTGTTTATAACATCTAATTTATAAATTCTATTACTCTATTTTTTCCCTCCATATATATATATATATATATATATATATATATATATATATATATATATATATATGATAAGAATAAATTCTATATAGGGAAATATCTTAAATTTATTGTATACTGTACATCAAGTGTCGACAACCTATATCACTTGGTAGAATTCTCTGTGGCATTTTGCACTGATTTATCAATATATAATATTTTGATTGGATTGATAAATTTATTTTGGACCTTATTCGACAAACATCTTCAGAATTATTAACATTTACGGAATTAAGATAGAATCTGAAAGATAACTCTAAAGATAATTTTACAGCTATTTTGTAACTTATCGAATGTCATTGCTGAAAAGCTTTAATCGTTTGAAGAGAAAAAAATTCATGTAGTCTTCTTTCCGTTTTTAGCTCTACATATCTAAAAAAAATCTTTCCTCATATGAAAGACTGTTTGAGTCAGCAAATAAATTGTTTTACAACTGAATGCTCAGAAGCGTGTCAAATTGATTCACAAGTTATAGCCCTGATTTTGAGCCCTGATTCATTATTTTCACTGAAGTCATTAATACTATTGGAAAATGCATTCAAAATATTTCCATTAAATACATCAATAGTCTTCCAATTCGTAATAATTTTAATCTGTTTGGTGCAGAAAATAGTACAATCACTCACAAAACCACAAAAGACCACCCAATTGTTCTAGACTTGCACGAACCACCGTAACTGCTTGTACATAATCTGTTTAAAATTTTTTTTACATATAATTAAAATTTACTCATAAACCTTAAACCAATCATGGAATATGCTATTATTACCTTTTTCTTCTGGTAACTTCAATCGATTACTCAGTCTTAAAAAAATTACCACATCCAACCAATGCCACTTTCAGTTTATCGCATTCAAACATTTGTGGACACAAAACCCATAAACCAAAATAGCATTAGTCCTAAGTCTGCGCGGCTCGATCTTTTTTTTTTTTTGCAGCAGCAGCAGCTGCATGGTGGAAATTATTAATGATGCTGGCGTTGAAGCTCTAGTGGGGATAAACTTTTCGAGCTCATTTCCATACTTTCCGCCAGGTGCCGTTAGAGACATGACCAAGCCTTTCGAACCTGCTTGGAAATTAAGCTCGGGTGGACATGCAGCGCCGCATACACTGCTCAAATTTGGATAAAAACATCCAATCGCCTTCCGTCCTTTCTGGATTGCTAATTAACAAATTTTCGCAGGAAAATCTCTATCTGTGTTTTGGTACCAAAAGTCTAATCGAAGCAGCCTGAACGCTATTTATTGTCTTTTGATAAAGACGTTAGGAATTATTTCGCGCTAACTCTCATACTGTTAGAGGCACCATTGCATGTTGTAATTTTAATATACAAAACAGAATCACAGAGTCCTCTTCTTAAAGATACGGTATTTGATTGGAATAGATATCAAGCTTAATTATTTTCCATGGATTGAAATTGTCTCTAATTATGTCCGTTTTTGCGATCAAATTTTAATAACCTTTTTCCTGAGTCACAATTTATAAAAAAGTTTCAAAATTTTGGGTAAAATTTTAATTATTGTTTAAGACATGCATACTTCTCATAAATATTAGCACAATGCTTATCCAACATAATTGGCCTCCCTCTTCACAGAATAGCTTGTAATAAATCTGATGTAAACAGTGATGCACGCGTCCTTTCCCGCACATATTAATTCTCGTTCTCGGACAGGAGAGCGAGATCCTATTTTTGATCTAGCTGTTCTCAAGGATATCGCATTTAATTAGGAGATTAATGATATTGACAGGGGCGTAGCTACCGCTGTATCAATGATACGGGGCCCCAACATACATAACTGCAGTCACACTAACAGGCTCTCGTATCCAAAAAAGGCTCCGAAAGTATTTCTGATATAGGGCCAAAACATAAAAGGCTATGCCAGGGGATATTGCTGAAATAAGTGCCACTAAATGGATAAGAAGGTAATTTTTACCTGATAAAAAAAATTGAAATCTTCCAAGGGAAGGGAGGAATTAAATCTGAAACTCCATGTAAACAAAAAGATAAAAAACAGACTTGTGCAAATAGTGCAGTAATAATACCACTAATATAGTAAGAAATCTATTTATATATAAAAATTTAAACGTCATATATGTGGAGGAATCTTAATTTAATCTGAATATATTAAAGCTCTGCAAAGGGTTATGTGCTGGTCAGTCATAAGCAAGTATGTTTAGCTTTCGTAAAGTTTCAAGTAGGCCGCCATTATTGCTTTTAGGTCAATGCCTATTAAGTACTTACTCACTACTTATTTTTTTTTAATTAACCGTACTGTAAGTAATTCTAATTTCCAATAATTCTGTTGACGTATATCCTGTTTTTGTGATAGGAATTCCGTAACTTACACGCCCCTTGCAAGATTTAAAAATGAGGAAAAAATAAAAAAAATTTTTTGACAATGTTATTGAAATACAATCGTCACATTGAGACAAAAAAATTCACCAAATTTATTATAAATAAACTTGATTGAGTTTCATCAGAATATATTTATCCACTATATATATATAGAGAGAGAGAGAGAATGAACCTCACCCCCCTCCTGAATTGTTTTGCGAGATGGCTTTACAAAGATTTTTCACTCCGGGATTTTGAAATTTGAGGAAGTGTACTTTATAAAATATCTGGAAAGAAACTCTGAACTGCAAATTGAATACGATTTAGCTTTTCTTAATGATATTAAGGGGAATTAAAATAATTTAAATTTAAGATTACAGATAAAAGATTGTATTATTTCTACCCTAGTTGGGTGAAATACCTTCTTTGTTTTGATTTTGGAGGAAAAATAAACATATTTCACATTAATGCAGGAATTATCTACAAAAGTTAACAGTGCTCCGAGCTGTGAGGAATTTAAAATCCATTTCTGCACGATTGTTTCACTGCTAGATTTGATAATTTTCAAAATGACGAAAAGAAAAAAATACAGATTTTTTTACCAATACTTTTTTAATTTTTCTGAAAAATGTTAATTGTTACCCACCTAAAGCAAAATCGAAATTATTGTATACAGCACCGTACTACACTGAAAAGCAAATGTAAGGAATTCTATTTAAATTTGGATAATTGTACCACAATTTTTCAAATTTACATGATTTGTCAGGGTCAGATATTGTCGTAGATTTGAATCAACATATTGTGAACAAATGTTTTCTATTACGAACATAACAAAATCAAAATATCGTTCAAAATTAGCTCTTAAACGTAACAGATAAATGAAGTTTGTACCTTTTCTTATTGAAAATGGTGCTAATTTGTGTAAAATACTGAAAATGCACATTTTTTCACCTTTTCATTTGTTCGAAAAGCTGGAAGTGGCACGCTTAGTTATTTTTTTATCTGAAAGTGGCACGTTAAAATCTTACCTGAGTGGCACTCTGTCCTAAGGGTTGAACAAGCCCTTGGTCTATAAATTCATAAACTTGCTGTGTTCCCCGCTAACATGACCGAGCTATGAATCCTGAAGTTAAGTAACCCCAGGTTAGGACTTCATTTCAGTGCTATATCTTGAACTCCGATAACTTGACTGAGGGATTCGTAACCTGGGATTGCTGGACAATTCCCATTGGTCAAAGTAAATCAAGAGACTTCGACAGATTTGTTCCTGATCTGAACTGAACTTATAAGAGAGACGCGTCAAACTCATATGATATTACGGGCCACATGGCCTACTTTATTATAAGTTAGGGGCAGCATTTTTCATTCTTCAAAGATCTATGAAATACGATTTTTATAATGTAATAAGTATTTATTAGACTCAATGTATAGCTCAATGTATTGTATATTATACATACATAGTTGTTTTAAATTTCATGTTATTTTTTAGGTGTAACATCTTTCCTCTGGGTTGCTGGATATTTGCGAGAGTAATTTCGTGAAAAGGGACGGAAATGTATAACAGGAAACCGGGGAATCACGCGCTATTTGATTTGACCAATAAGCGCGCGTGGTGGCGTTGATCGACTTGGCCGGTCCCCCACAATTTCTCGGTTTCTTTATTAATAAAGACCTCCTTTGGAAAGGGAAGGGCTTACACACTAAAATATGAATCTCCATGTTAATCTTATGATGCCATTTTATATGATATGTGGTTGAGAATATTTGGGGAATCGATAGTACTACCTGTTTGGTTAGGAAGTACAAGGACTCGATCTCCCCAGGTGTCTTCCCTAGACTGCATTTTGCCAATAGCTCGACATCTGAGCCTCCCAGCCCGCTCGGACCTGGCTCATTCGATCCCTCTGACTCCATTGTATATTTTCTCTAAATTTCTTACTCATAAGGTACTGTTCTCGTATTTTATTTCAACGTTTTAAACTTTTTAAAACTTTTCAAACCTTTTTAAATCTGTAATATCTTGAAATGTATTTGAGGCTCTGCTTTGAGATTTGAACCACGGGTTCCCTCGGTGAGACCCATTTATTTATCCACTTAGCCGTCTTATGTTAGGCCTAGGGAGGCTCCAGCACTAAAATATCATACATATTCCCATGTTATTCCTATGGGCTGGGAAAATTTTTGCCCTCCTTTGGAATTGAGCTAGGGTCCTGATATTTGGAGGTTCGACAGTATTTCGTCATAACGTGATATATACGAGAAATCGACCTCCTCAGGTGCCCCCCCCTCTACACAAATTTATCTCCTTTATATCTCGAATCCTAGGCCAACTTGGTCATCCGTACCTGATTGATTCGATAGATATCCCTATGTGATTTCTGCATATATAATTTCATTGCAAAAATCCTATTTCCTTCCCCATTTCCCGTTTTAAAGTATTTTAAGTTTTTCAAATTCGTCATCTCTGCAAGGATTTGAAACTCTTGAAACTCGAACCTTAGGTTCTTCTCCTCGAGCTTCATCCTTTTGTCCAATTTGTTCTATGGTAGTAGGTCAGAGGGGAGCTTCGTCGCTAAAATCAAAACCCCATTTTTAATCCTATGGGGTTTGAAATGTTCAGTGAAGTCACGAACTAAGTAAGATGAGATGATGACTTGGGATTCTCCTATCTGTTTAGTTCGAAATTTTCTGTGTTCTTTGTGGACACTGATGTCCCCCCGGGAGTTAATTTCATTATTTCTTTCTGTCCTAACTCCGCCCTAATAGCACCTACTGGACCAGGACCTACTGTGTTCGACTTGTCTCTTTTCTCTACAAACCGGCTAGTTTTACAGTGGCTTGGTGTCCCACTACTATTTTATTTACTACGTAAAATCCGGCGTATAACGCGCACTTTTAACACAAAAATATGATCGAAATTTAAGGGTGCGCGTTATACGCGGGTATAAAAATGATTGATTCAAAAATAAAACAAGAAGTTGAGAATTAAAAGTAAGACTTCTATATGGATTCTAATACTGTTTCTTTCAAAGAAATGAGACATATCTAATGTGTGTGTGATCTTAAAGGGTTGTTCAAGAAATATTCTATACTGTTTCGAAAAGTCTGGGATAATGCCACTAATAAATGACTTAAAAACGAACCGCGCTGCACACATACATTTCAAGTTTCTTCATAAAAAAGAGGTTGCTCGTTATACAACGAATTTACCTATAAGTGTAAACAAATAGCCTAAAAGTGGGTTGCGTGTTATACGCTGGATTTTACGGTACTTAAATATTTTCAAATCGCAATAACTCTAGGGCTTTTTCGGCGTCACACTCGGAATATTCACGGTGTGTTCCCATGCACGTGATCTACCTGACACAATCTTTAGCTCACTAGTACACCATAGTTATCATAAGTCAATTGTCTCCTCTCTTCCCGAATTGAACAATAATAACTATTTTTGTTAAAAAAAATTAAATTTAATTCTTGCGTTAATTAAATAAAATTTTCATTACAGCTATAATTATTCGAAAGAAAATTATTTCCTATCATATCGATTTTTTTTTTCAGGATTTAAGTTACTATTGCGCATTTACCACGATAACATGTCAGAAGTTACACATCATATGCGATTACTTTTAGACTCGCTCGTCGTTTTTTTAAATTTTAACAATAAGTAATTTATACATTTTATGAAAAAATAAATTAAAACTATTTTAGGAAACTCAAATTATAAGATTATGTTTTAGAAGGTATTTAACATCGTTTTTTTACAAAGAAAGTCATCAAGATTTCATTGAAAATATTGAGCTGATGCAATTTTAAAAATTGACGATAGATGTTGATTAGGGTCAATCTCGATCTTTCTGAGTTGTCGCAATTTTTCATTTAAGAAAATAATTGCCTGCATAAATAAGTGCTTCCGAACTTAGCCATTATTCGCATAACCACGATAAATTTTTGGAAACCGATCTACTGAGGAATATGTATAAAAATCTAGAATCCCAACTTCCAAAAATTTTTACTTCCATAAAGAATCATATTGGATTTTAATTAATTTCAATTGTAAGCTTTCAACAACAATTGCAATATCGATAGTTAGAGGCGAATAAAAGTGTGAAATTGTAACTCACTGCTTTTAAAATCAGAAAATCTTTGATCTGCCATTCCGTCTTTAAAAATTTAATTTAGTGAACATATTCAGTAAATTTTAATTCATGGGATTTAATCAACAGATATTGAGACAGTTTTTAAAGCGAGACAAGTTTTCTTTTTTTTATTTATTTTCAACAAAGTAGTAATTTTAATATTATCAAATAGAGTTGTAGCAACATGATTTTTACCTTGAAGCTTAAAAAAAAGTAAGTTTATTAAGAAGACTACTAATATGAACTGAAAAAGCCAGGTCCTTTATAGATTTAGCATTTTATAATTTGAAAGCCATTAACTTCTTTATAATATTGTACATCGTTCAATTCGCAGGATTCAGTCCATGTTCTTGTGAATACCATTTATAATTTTGTATTCTATTTTTAAAACATGCCCTATGAGATTAAAACTTTGGATCACAGTACTTACTAGTGAATAATAATAGAATGAAAATGTTCAACATTACTATTACCATGCTTTTTGCATGTTTTATTTTTTACCTTGTAACTACTCTTTTAGTAATACCGGTTATGGTAGGCGCACTATCATGCAAGGCAAACCAATTTTTCCTATGTGTGTGTGGCAACTTATATTTCTTCAAAACATTTATAAGTACATTCAAAATACCAGCTGCATTGGCTGTATTATGAATATGAATAAATTCCAAAAGTTCTCTCTCTTACTTTTAAATTAACAATGCATACCTGAATTATATATAAGGACTAGCTATAAGAGAAATGTTGAATAACTGTTCTTTCATTAATGTTGCTGTACAGTAAGCTGAAATGTTGCTATAAGTTGCTAAGTATGCTGATTTCTCCAATTTTAGGTAATTTCATCAAGTTTACTAGCTTCAATATTTCGACGTAAACTTACACTTTTACTTTGCTTTTTTTTGTGTTGGGTATAATATTTACGCTGTTTTAAATAAACTTACTAATAAATTCCCCGCAAGGAAATGATTTCGATCTGCTTGAGTGACAAAATATGATAATATATAAATTTACTGCATCTCTATGTAGTCGTCAATAAATTTAATTACGCTTTTATCTTTTTGAAAAATTAAGCTCGATTTGGACAATTTGACTTCACGAAGTTTTGCAAGGTATTGGTCATAGTTCCTCCATGATTGGTGTCATAGTGCCTTTTAAGATTATATTCTTTATAAACTGAATAACAGTTTTTAGATTTTTGGCATATTTTATTCTTATTTTTGACGCAAAAAGTATTGTAGTTCCCCTTATTTAGAAAATTACAACGTTCCTCTTGAATTGACCTTTCTTTACTCATTATTGAAATTCGATTATATTTTTTTAAATATCCTTTGAATTTAATATAAATAAAGATAAAAATTAATTTTCATTCGCAAACGATTAAGTATACATTTCTCCTCATCTTAACCATCTTAAATATTTTTTTTAAACTTTGAAAAACACCTTTGACTGCCTCTTGCTGACTGAACACTCCAAACAGAACTGGGAAGAGAAATAAAATTCGCACACATGAAGAATAGGGGTACCATCTGTAATTTAGAATACGCTAATTCTTTTCAGAATTTATTATTATAAACGTTAAATTAATACTTATAATGAAAACGTTTGATAAAATATATATAAAAAATATTTTTAATCCAAAGTTTATTTTTTTATCCAAAAGGATTTCTTTTAAAACAAGAATAGATAACACGTAAATATCCTATATATATATATATATATATATATATATATATATATATATATATATAAAGGTTTACCTCAACTAAATTTCAAAATAAATGAAAAGCTTTAAAAGCCTGATATTTAAAAAAAAATTTAAAAGGAATCGGAAGAACGCAAACTACGTACTGGCGGGCGGCGTGTTTGACACACCAGTTCTACTGAACAGTTGCACATTTGTCTCTTTTCAATGTTAATTTTTCAAAATGAATACTTTCAAAGTTTATTTTACGCAATTTAAAAAAAAGGTGTTGGTGCTGGCCTTAACAGAGCCATACCTGCATGTTATGGAAAACAAAGAAGCTAATGCAGTTAATAGTTAAAAAAAAAAGTAACCAGATAGTGAAATATTACGGAAATTTCATCACACTGACGGAGAGATAAATTCAGGTACGGCACAAAAAATCCGTCAATGTTATTTAAACTTTTGAAAAAAATTGAAAAAAAGCAGTGTTTTTTACCAAGAAAGGAGAGGAAAACAGGGTTTCTGAAATATCTACAGTAGAATTGACGCACTTTCAGTTGAGGTTTTGGAGGAGCCGATCCTGATGTTGCCAATGTCTACGCCATATGACACTATCAGCGACAGCACTGAAATCAAAATTTCAAGTAACTAAATTTCTCTAGTTATTACATATTTTTATTAAATCTTATTCAATAAAAAAATTGAAAGCACTATTAGTTAAAGCTCACTACCCAAGCAGACTGTCTCACCAAAGTGGAAGCATATTTGTTCTTAAAAAAATTAAAACACCGTTTTGATATTTTTGCATATTTCTTTTAAACCCATTAAATAATATTATCTAGCATTAAAAAAATATTAAACAAAGTTTGCTGTAGACGTTTAACTTGTCCAGTAGAGATAAAGTAAAAAAAACTTTCTTTTTCCTATACTAATAGTTATATTTAAATGCTATAATAATTTATTTCAAGTAGAACCTCTAAAATGTTTCAAAGTGTCAACTTCTGCTTTTCTATATTTTATTATTCAAATGTATTGAAATTTATCAAAACTTTCATGACAAATAGATTAGATAAAAATATTTGATTATCTTTAGTAATGAACTGTTAAAACAACTGTTAACTTATACAAAGTAATGAACTTAATAGCTTTTTCTGGTTTTTAGCAATAACATTTTATATTTTTTTCCTTCCAAACATGTTCAACATATTATCTGAAGAATAAGATTAGGAATTTAGTATAAAAAAAAAGGGAACAAGTTAATAAATACCTTCACTGGATTTTTAATTTTTTTTGCTTTCACCATATATAAATTTTGATTTAAGTAATATCTTACTTTTAAATCGAACAAGCTGCTTAATATAAAACCAACTGCTTTTACTCTGTAGTTTCATTAATAAAATTTTAATTTATTGAATCAAGACACATAATGGGTATAACCTATCTGGAACAAAATTGATTTTATTTAACCATGTAGATATACACAGAACCAGCGGCTTGAGTTAAAAACCAAATTAAAAAATGTTCCCTTTTTTTCCACCTAATGGAAATAATAAATGATGCTCTTTAGTGGGAATATATAACTTTTCGAGTTGATTTCAATTCCTACCGCCAGATGCCGCGAGAGGTTGACAAAGTCTTTCGAACCTGTTTGGAAATTAAGCACGGGTGGACATGTGGCGTCGCGTACAGTGCATAAAATTCAGTACAAACATAAAATCGCTTTCTGTCGTTTTCTAATTTTCGGAAAAAATCTCTGTGTTTTATTTACAAATCTGTAATCGAAGCAAGAATCCCTGAATTCTAATTATCGTCTTTCGAAAAAGGAGCTAGGGATTATTTCGCGCTAACTCTCATACTGTTAGAAACTGGACTGTCAGTTGTAAAAATTTTAATGTGCAAAACAGAGTTCCCTTCTTGAAGATACGGTATATTATTGGAATAGATATCGAGCCTAATCCTTTTCCACTGAATGAAATTGTCTCTAATTATGTCCGCTTTTACGAGGTAATTAAGAACCTTTTTCCTGAGTGAAATTTTATGAAAAATTTTAATTTTGGCTAAAATTTAATTATTGGCTGAGACATGAATACTTCTCACAAATATTAAAACAATGCTAATCCAACATAATTAGTTTTCCTCTTTACAGGATACCTCGTAATAAAGCTGATTTAAAGTGTGATGCATCGCGTCCTCTCTTGCACGTATTAATTCTCGTTCTCGGTCGGAGGTGCAAGATAGTATTTTTGATGTAGCTGTTCTCAATGATATCGAATTTATTTGGGAGATTAATAATATTAACAGGGGCGTAGCTACCGCCGTATCAATCATACGGGGCCCCAACGTGCATAACTACATTCACACTAAGAGGCTCTCATATCCAAAAAAGGGCCAAGGAAGTATTTCTGATACAGAGCCCAATCAAAATTGGCTACGCCAGTGGATATTCATGAAATAAGTGACAGTAAATGGATAAGAAGTTAATTTGTAACTAATAAAAAAATTGAATCTTCCAAGTGACAAGAGGAATCAAATGTCTGAAACTTCTTGTAATGCAAAAGAAAAAACTGAATTAAATACCACTAATATAGTTAGAAAACTTCTTATATTAATAAATATAAACATTATATAAGAGGATTCATTCTGTTGTAATTTTCTTGGTAAAACTCTGCAAAGGGTTATTTGCTGAAGGAATGGCAGTTCTTTAATTGAAGATCGGATTTTTGAGACGTAATCTGAAGACTCGATCATTAAAAATCGACGTCCAAGATATAGATTTCTAAGAAATCTTTTTTTAGAGTGCAATTACAATGCATATATAAATCCATTAATGAAAAACAAGAAAGAGTTTCCATAATAAACGATCTCTTATTAGTAAAATTAGGGGAAATTTTTTAGTTCAGGGAATTCGACAATTACAATTATCGTATCAAGGTATAAAACAAGACTTTTATTTTCTAAATGTATTTGTTATATTAAAAAGTTTAGAAAATACATTATATAACTTGTGTAATTTCCATATATTGTTTAATATCTAAACTTTTTAAAAACAACAGTCTGTCAAATCTACTGGGATCCAAGTGGTTCCGCTCATCACTTGCAATGTTGCCGGCAATCGAAAAAAGGCGTTCACAAGGAACAGATGATGCCACGATACTCATATAGATCAGTGCTCCCTACCTTTTTATCGTTGCGGACTGGTCAACGTTTGATAATTTTACAGCAGCCCGCAGAGTGTGGGACACGTTGATCGGTTATATTTTAGATTGGTTTGATTTAACAATTTTAATTTAATTACTTTTAAGTATGCCTTCGGAATAAAATATAGTTACACCAAAAATGAATAAAAGTGATTTAACGTGAGTTAAATTAAACGTGAGAAATGCATCCCTTGAAATAAAATGGCAATAGTTTAATGTTCTTTAGGCGACCCGGCACCATTTGATCCACGGACCGGGGATTGCGGATAACTGATATAGATCATGGCTATTGAGTGAACGTGATGATAAACAAAGTTTTTTGTTCTTGCCAGTAAGTATAGGATCATACTTCAGATGCACAACTGTCTGCGATAAATAGTGTTTAAATTCTTCGTTTAAACCCTGACATTCCGGTGCTTTCAACTAATTGTAAATAATTTTATGGTTTTTACCAAAAAGAAAGAATTGATTTTCTAGGATGAAATATCGATTCACAAAATCGATTTAGTGCTACAGATCGATTTAAAAAATCAATTTTTTTGGCCCGAGAAATCGATTCTTCGATTAATCGATCTCAGATCCCCATCCCTAATGTGCTGGTCTGTCATAAGCGAGCATGTCTCCCACGTGAGGCTTGCGAAGACTTATCCCAGCTGCCGTTGTTCCTAGCAGTCTTTCATGCCAATGGCCAATAATTACTCTTTTTCACTATATATATATATATATATTTATTTTAATTTTAAATTCTAATAATTCTGATGAGGTTGACTCAAGTTGACGAAATACCTTTTTTTGTTTTGATTTTTGAGGGAAAAAAATAACGTATTTCACGTTAATGCAGGAACTACCTACCAAAGTTAATAGTGCTCCGAGCTGTGATGGATTTAAAAATTAGAATCCATTTTTGCAAGATTCTTTCAATGCTAGATTTGTTGATTTTTAAATTGTCAATAAATAAATAAATAAAAATATAAATAAAAATTTTAAAAAATGCAGATCTTTTGCCAAATACTTTTTCATTTTTTTCTCAAAAATGTTAATTGCTGCTCACCTGAAATCAAAATCAAAATTATTGTATATTGCATCATACTGCACTGAAAAGCAAATGTAAGGAATTTTATTTAAATTTGGAAATTAGTTCTAATTTGTACCATAATTTTTCAAATTTACACGATTTGACTGTGTGAAATATTGTCGTAGATTTGAATCAACATACATTGTGAACAAATGTTTTCTATTATGAACATAAACAAAATCAAAATATCGTTCAAAATTAGCTCTAATGGTAACAACTAAATTCAAGTTTGTGCTCTTTGGTCTCATTTATATTGTTTTTAAATTTCCTCTTCAAAGACTTGTGTTTTAAAGTTGTGCTCTTTGCGTAACAGTTACATAATAAGTCTATAAAAAACATTTTTTCACCTTTTCATTTGTTCAAAAATTGAAGTTGTACGCTTAATTGCTTTTTATCTTTTCTTGAAAAGGTTCGCCACCCCTGCTATGAAATATAACGCTCGTGTTCAGCGCTAACCTGACCGAGCTATGAGCCCTGCAGTCATTTGAGCAACGGAGAAGATTAGGGCCCCGTGCAAAGTCAGGTTCTGGGAACAAGACGGAACTTAGTCAGACTTTTTAGCGCCTAGAATTCTGAGCTCCACGTAATACGGGAGTGTACGTTACACCACAGGCTAACATGCATTGAGAATGAATTAACATGCATTAAAAATGATTCATCGAAATGTAATTGTTGTGAACTGACGATGGATTATCACGTAAAGGCAGAGTAACGAGTGGAATTAAGCCTATTTGAAATACATAGTTTGACTGAAGAAAAGAAATATCATACCCAATAAAATTCCGGAGTTTGAGTATATTATTTGAAACACATGCCTATTCAGTGGCATACTGTACACCCCCGCACCGCGGGGAGAGGGGCAGGATTCCAAGGGTCCCAAAGCCTGACTGACGCCAAGTACGTATTTAACTGATTTATAAAATATTAAAGGCAAAACATGATTTTGCATGGGGGCCCTAATATTCTTCATTATGCCCCACTGTGCCTATTTTTCTACAGCAGGGGCGTAATTCAGAACATTTTCCCCCCAATTACAAAGTCAGATTTTGTGCCCCCAATTTGGAATGTACAAAGGGAAGGGACTTGGCGGTAGTCAAACTTTGAACCTTCTAAAAACCTGGGCCGTCCCGTAATGAGGGAGATGTGCGGGTGTTCGTTACGCCTTTGCCTGGAGTTAAGTAACCCCAGGTTAGGACTTTATTTCACGGCTGTCTTTTAAACTTCGGTTATTTGACTGCGGGTTTCCTAACCTGGGGTTGCTGGACGATTCCAATTGATCGAAGTAAACCCCGTGAGTTCGACTGATTTACTCGTGATCTGAACTGAACTTTTATCACAGACGCCTTAAACTTATATGATATTACGAGCCACATGCAGTGGCTTAGCTGACAATGGACTAGGCTGTGCCATGCACCGGTGCCATGAAACTCATGGGAACCTTTGGACTCTGACCACCAAATAAGCCGAACTTGCAATAATTTCATAATAATGATTAATATAACAAATATAAAAGGCCGCAACACAACTATAATCACGGCAACTCAGTTGAAAGAACTTTCGATCTTGTAAAGATTTCCTCCAAACTCTCTCCGTTGTTTGTATAATGTTGCGCGAACTACACTTATTGGAAAGTTTATATTATTTTCAACTTTTTTATAAACAGTTATTTGAAAATGAACTTCAAGTTCTGTGAAAAGTGTTACCATATTTCCTATTAGATCTTAAAAAAACTTACACAAGAGGCAATTCCTTCATGTTACATTTTATTTTTAATAACAATGTCATTCATAATTAGCTAGTTTCCTGTGTGTTCAATATTTCGAAATCTACTCACATCTACGACAAACTGATGAAATTTTGTTCCCCACCCCTTCCTCTGCTCTATTGTAGGTATTTTTTTTTCAAATAATAGTTATTATAACAATGTATTGTATTTTGGTGTTCCTCTATATTTTTTGTATCTTTTCCTGTCTCTTTCGGTAAATCCTTTCGTAGCTCTAGACCAGTGGTTCCTAAAATTTTTAAGCCCATGGACCTCTTTTAAAAGTAAGAATTTTCTCACGGACCCCTTTTTATAGTCAAAACTTGCCCACTTACCCCTTTTTAAAGTCAAAACTTGCCCACGGCTTCCCTTTTAAAGTCAAAACTTTCCCAAGGACACCTAAGTGAAAACGCTACATAAATGCATAGTATAAAAATTTCAAATTAAAAGAAACTTTGTTGAAGAATTATTTGTTGAAATTTTTTATAACTTTCGTTTATATAAGTCTAAGTGTTATAAGATGTTATAAGTCTATTCTGTCTGTCTCAATGTTTATGAGTAGCAACCGCAAATCCCCACGAACACTAGTTTTTAGTCGGTTTCTTTTTTTGTGTGTGATGAGGTTTTTTAAGGCTTTAAATCCACGTTCTATCAAATTGGAAGACAGGACATTTGTCAACAACTTCTGCTCAATAACCCAAAATGCAGGATGTAAAATTGGGATTTGTTTTTGTAATCAGAATTTGTCGTATGCTTAATCAAACACACACATTTGTTTAAATCCCTCATTTGCGGATATTTCAAAAAGATGCTCCTGTATTAGTATGGGTTCATCTGTGTTTGGGATCTGAGTGAGTTCATGCACAAACGGGTTCAACACCCAGTCGGGAATATCCAAGTGAATTATTGTTAATTATTTAAACTTCCTTAAAAATAAAAATAGATAAAAATTTTTAAAATTTTATATTAAACCTTGCGTGGACCCCCAGAAATTATTCAGGGACTCCAAAATCAATTTTAATTTTTCCTGAATCCCTGAATAATATCGGGGTCTCCTGAGGGTCAGGGACCGCTATGGGAACCACTGCTCTAGACCAAGGGTGTCAAATTCAAAGGCTGACTTGGGCCAATTAAACACGGCTTATCTTAAGGTAGGCTGCACAGTGAATCAGTATTCATTAAAACGTAGGTTCATTTCGAAGAATGCACTATAGTAATAATTTATAAAACAACAAGAAAAATTCACAGTATTTACGTCCTGACACTTGAATTTCTTCTTCGCTACTATATTTCCTATTTCGGGAAAAAATTTGATATTTTATTATATGTTATTGTGTGCCAATATACTGTTCGGGACGCGAGTTTGATACCCCACAATTAAGTTTTTTAAAAAGACTAGTAATATTAACTGAAAAAAAGCCAGGTCCTTTATACATTGTCGTTCTTTTAGTTGAGCACATTCATAATTGATGTTTCAAAGAAAATCATAATTTCGTCCTGCAATTTGAAGATACGTTTTAGCATTGTATAATTTGAAAGCCATTGAACTTCCGTATGATGTTGTAGATCGTTGTATTTCTTCGCAATCCGATCAAAATGTCAGCTGAAGACGCAATTTTTGCTGTAACGCTATTTGCCTTCCCCGCTAAAATACTCATAATAGAAAACGTGCTGCTAGATATTTTGTAAAAGAGTGTGGATTTAAAAGAATATTCCCGCTAAGTATCGTAAGATTATTCGTAAAAATAGTTATTCTGTGCAATTTTAAATTGAGTGGTACTTATAAGTACCTTCGGTAGATAAGGGTTTAAAAAAAAAAACGAAGCGTATCGTGAAATATATATATAGCACGGAAATTTAATCACACTGACGTAGTGATGAATCCTTGAACGGCACAACAAATCCGTCGTTATATAGATTTAAAGAAAGAAAAAAAACATCGTTCTGCACCAAGAAAGGGGGTTGATTGATTGAATATTAACGTCGCCCTGTTCAGCTACACGAGGGCTTTTGGCGACGGACCACGTAATTTTGAACCATGGTCAAGTGACGTGGACGACACCTGAGCTGGCAGCCCCTCTCCTAACTACCACACCACACCAACGGGAGAACGTTTCATCTCTCGACAGATTTAACGTGCATCGCTGCCCTACACGGCGGGTCTTTAGTGGTACTGGGCTCGAACTCGTGACAAGGCAAGCCACGATCCGATACCTATACCACTCGGCTACCGCGGCCACTGTATTTTTTGGAAGTGTAGAAAAAGTACCTACTAGAAGTATGCCGCAAAAGCGTAAGTCTAATCTTTCTAATTTTCTCTAATTATGTTGGCTTTTTGCGATGAAATTAACAACTTTTCTTCCTGAGTCAAATTTTATTAAAAGTTTTAATTTTGTTTAAAATTTAATTATTGGCTGAGGCATGAATACTTCTCATAAATATTAGAACAATGCTTATCCAATATAACTGGTTCCCTCTTCTCAGAACAGCTCGTAATGAAGCTGATGTCAAGAGTGTTGCATCGCGCCTTCTCCTGCACATATTCATTCTCGTTCCCGGCTCGGAGTGCATGATACTATTTTTGATCTATTTGCTCTCCATATCGTGTTTAATTAGGAGATGAGTGTTATTGATGCAATAAGTGCCAGTAAACGGATAAGAAGTTTCCTCGTAACTGATCAAAAGAATTGAAAGCTCTCAAGTGACGTGAGGAATCAAATGTTTGAAACTTATGTAAAGAAGAGAAAATAAAAACTGACCTGTGTGAGTAATATGGTATTAAATACCACTAGTAGATATAGTAAGCATTGTATAAGTAAAAACAAATATAATTGAATAGGTGAATTTAAAAAGATAAGAGACCATTTTAAGAGTATTCTGAGAAGGTGTTTTGTGTAAGATGCGGAGGTGTAGGGCTCTTTCCTGTATACAAGGAGGTTTCTTGGAATGTTGGGTTCATTGCTGTAGTAATTGTTCTTGGTTTCATGTCTGTTTCTGTACTTCGAATGTAATCATTACGTTCTTCACATGTGTCTTACAGTTTTTATTTATTTTTTCATCTTATTTTTCGGGGAAATGTGTGTGTGGTTTTTATATAAGCTAATGGCACAATTTTGTTCGAATAATATTTCGTTCAATATGAATTGCTGCTTTATACAATCGTATTAGACTAGTACCTGAATTTCAATGATTGAATCCATGGGCTAGTGACGAGGACGGCACCTCCTCTCCTTTCTTCCACACCGCGCCACAGGGAGGACGTTTGATTCTTAACAGATTTAAAGTGCATCGACCTCTGTTCATGGCGGATCTTCAGCGGCATTGAGCTCGAACTCATGTCACGTCAACCACAAGTCTGGAATCCTGACCACATTTCTGAGGAATGCTTTAATCCAAAGAGGTATAACTGCTATCCTATTTATACCAGTACTTTTAATGTTATTAATTATTTTTACACCATTAAGATATATTTCTCTATTAGAAGGGGCCTTATTTGTGTGTATGTTAGAAAGTCGTTGTTTCGCTTCAGCTTCGTAACACATGGCTGTGTGACTGATCAACGGGATCTACCAGGCAATTTACATGTTTTAATTTAGATTTTAATTTCAGAAAAAAAAATGAGTGAAAAAAAAATATTATGGAAATTACTTTTGTGTGTGCGGAGAATCTACCAAATTTAGAGCTCTTAATTTACAAGGTTTTGAAATTTTGTAGGTTTTAATTATTCACCAAAATTTCAAATATCTATTTATATAAAGTGATTGATAAAAATTTTAGTGTTATAAATTTAATTATATATTCTAACGAATTGCACTGAAAATGTATAATATACTCATTACAATGAAACGTGTAATGTGCTTTTTTAAATATATTCTTAAAAAAAGAGTAAAAAGATGAATTAGTTTTATCAAAATGCTTTTTTCCCTTCTGTGGCGGTCGTATCAATAAAAGCCGGTAAGAACCTCCATACTACGGTGATCATTTTAGTTTATGTTCTTATGAATCCGAAGGTACCAGATTCTAACCCTGGCTGAACTTCGAAATAACGCAAACCTTCATGGACAGACGGGTTGCCATCTATCCGCCACAAGAGCAATCAAAAAGCAGTCAAACCCACATGACGCAGCACAGCAAAGCCGTCAGATCACACGACACAGCACAGCAAGGCCGTCAAATCCATATGAAGCAAAACTCAAGCCGTCAAACCCGTATGACGATACATTCAAGCCGTCAAGCAAAAAATGACGGAACAACATTTCCCACGCTTGCCATAACAAAGGAATCGTTCGTTATTCGCCGACTCACTGGCAGGGGAGTGTGTGGCGATAGTATATATAAGTCAGTAAAACAACCTCCGTACTACGGTGATTCATCTTAGTATAGTGGTTTTGTTATGTCTTTACGTATCCGAAGTTACCAGGTTCTACCTTCACTTCTATAAAACAGAATATTTAGAAATTTTGAAATAAGTAATGTAAATGTAATTTTTTTTGCTTTTGATCAACCTTAACATCAAATATGTATTCTTGCATTAAATAGACATAAGGAATGTACAAAAAAAAATCATTTCGAAAAAAATTCTTACTTAATATTTGCATTTTGTGTGTGTGTGTGTGCATTAAGGATTTAAAAGCAAAGATTATCCTCATTTTTTTAAGGAATTAATACATAAAAGAGCAAATGAAATATATTTGTTTCAGCAATGAATTTTCGAAATAACAAGAAATATCTCAAATTCTAAAAGTATTAATGGAGAAATAAACACACAAATTTAATATGATAAATTTAACAGCAACTACAATATGTATTAAAGCACCAATAATTTTTTTATTTTGAAATTAAATTTTGTTGTTTTCGTTTTACAAGGCAGATGGCGCTATGTGTAGGTTTTTGGCGTTAATATTTATGAAATTACCATTAAAATGTTCCTTTAGACTTGTTTAAAAATTTTTATTCATATCAGTAGATTTTCTTCCATATAAAGGATTGAAGGCTGCTAACGCCACCCGTTTGCCCTGCAATAACATCACAGTTAGAAGAATTACTAAAGCTCACAATATCCCAACTTTTAAAAATAATTCCCAAGGTATCGCTTTTAAATTACTCCTTAAGAGTCCTTAAGTTTATTCCTAAAAAATCGATTTTCAGAGAAAGCCCCCCAGCATGGAAATATTATTAGGAGTGAAATTTGTAAAAGCGTTAACAAAAATGCTTTACGCTGTGTTCTGCGCATGGCCAAATACCTGTCGGAAGAAAGCAGGTACTTGAGTACTTTAGAGGTAACTTAATAAGCCAGTAACAGTCTTCGAGAAGGAGTGCTCCATTTGTGTAGAGGTCAGTTGCTGGGCTTCTGATCCAAAGGTTGCGGGTTTTATACTCCCAATAGACACCGCCGCTTTCCGTTCATTGAGCATACTTTTTAATGAAAAAAATCTATTTAAAACTGTTATTTAAGACAGTAATAATTATTCTTTATTTTTATGTTAGCCTTATATTTACTCTAAAAAAATTCATAAATTGTCTTTTTAGGACATTTAATCTTTTATTTTTATTTCCCGCTTTCAATAAACTAGATTTTGGTTTAAGTTCCATTTTTTAAGCAAACGGTTGTCACGAGAAATAGGAAAATGATTATTAATATTCAAATTTAAAATTCAAATCCCAAAAAAGAAATTTTTATTATAATTTAATAAATATGTTGGTTTCTTATAATACATTTTACATCAGATATGTTTCCAGTTTTCCATAAAAATTTTCCGTTTGTCTACCATTCTCTTAATTTGCGAAGTACGGAAAGAAACAATTGAAAGAACCAAATATTGAAAAGTTTGTATCATTTTGAATGTTTTCCTTATATAATGAAAGTACATAATGAGCATTTGAAATTTATTTTATTATTTTAAATTCTAAGTATATTTACACACACACACACACACACACACACACATATATATATATATGAATTTGAGCTTTAGCATATACGGAATGTGATTCTAAACTACTCAATATTGATTTTGTTAAGGATGAAAGATTGAGATTAGTACAATTTTTAAAAATCAGAGCTAAATTTGTGGATATTCTTTCTGATAGACCACTGAGAATGACGAGATATGGTAGAACCATTGATGCGACGTTTTCACGATTCGTAAATCATGTTACTACCGACGTCGTTCACGTATCATACTTAAATTTCCACATGCCTCTTGTCACAGTGTTTAATAATGGCGAGGGTATTAATGTAATTAATATTCAAAGTGATGTATATAGTGAAGTAAATCAACCTTCTTAACAAGGTACTCATATACTATGAGTAATATATATTTATGTAACATAATGACGTGTATTATATATATATATATATAATTTAATTACAACTTAATAATCAATTAAAATATTGAAATTATATGAATCTTATAACATTAAATCCCATTCAAAATATCAATGGTGAATATTATATATATATATATATATATATATGTATATATTTAGATACATGGGAATTTAGTTGTATTTTGCAGACTTTTTTAAGATATTTGCATAAGTTTCAGAATTTTCAATTTTTGAAGGAAAAGCCCACCCATACCTTGTTGCATGGCCAATCACAATGTGCAAAAATTTTTTGTAGAATTATAATAATTTCAACTTCCAACAGTATCCACAGATATAAACTCAAAAGTTTTACTTGTAGGTGGCACTTGTTGCAGTAACCCAAATTTCTTTTGTTCCTTTTTTGTTACTAAGCAATGTTTAAAAATTCACTAATTTCAGTTGCAATGTTAAGCCAATAATATTGAAGTGAAATTAAATTCAACATTTTTTGAATACCAGGATGACCAAACTGCTCATGAGCTTGATTCAACAGTTATGGAAATAATGGAATAACTATTTTATGTAAATTTTTCTTTTTAATTACTATTACATCTTTGACTTCATGGTGTTTAGTTCCGCAAAGTTTATCATTCTTTTGATGAGTTTTAATTTCATTAATGTCAAGCAAATTACTTGAATGTTGAAGATGATGAGCAACTGGATGCCTGGATAACATATCTGCTTCAATGTTTGTCGAACCCTTTAAATATTTAATTTCATAATCATACATACTTAGCTTTAATGACCAGCGGAATAATCGACCTCTTAAATTTTTAAGATTTTTTAGCCAAACAAGAGCTGCATGGTTAGTATGTATGATACATTTTTAGCCATGTAGGTAGTAATAAAATTTATCTAAAGCATCTATTATTGCAAGGCATTCCAACTCAGTTATAGCATAATTTTTTTCGTTGTCTCTTACGGTTCTAGAATGATAAGCAATTGGGTGTAACTTATTTGAAGCATCAGGTCGTTTCAACACAGCTCTAACACTTTTTTGTGAAGCGTCAACAAAAACGTGACAAGTTAAATCAGGATCATACAAATGTAAAATGGGTTTCGTTATTAAACATTTTTTAGTTTTTCAAATGCATTTTGACACTCATCAGTCCAATTAAATTTCACATCCCTTTTTAATAACATATTTAATGGATATCTAAGGTCAGCATATATTCTGAATAAGCCTTATAATACACATTTATCAAACCCAAGAACCTTTCAAGTTCTTTTACATTATTTGGCGGTTTCAACTTTTTGATATTGTTAATATTAGTACTGTTTGGAATAACTTTACCCTCATCTATCTCATAACCCAGAAAGTTAATTTTAGTTTGGGCAAAGACACATCAATTTAATATTTTCTTTTTGGTAAATGTCAAAAATTTTCTTCAGATGATTCCAACGTTCTTTTTCTGACGAAGAAAAGACTATGATATCATTGAAATAATTGCAAGCAAAATCAATTTTATACTTAGTTAATATTCTTCGGATTAATCTATTAAAAATTGCAGGGCTACCTTAATTCCAAATGGTAATCTGCACTATTCATATAATTCAAAGTTAGTGCAGAAAGCGAGTTTCTCAGTATTCTTTGGGTGAATGTGTACATGCCAATAACCGGAAGCGTATTCTAAAGTTGAAAAAATTTTTACTCGAGCTAATTTGTCTTTTAAACTATCCATAATAGGCAATGGTTCAGAATCCGATTTACATATAGCATTTAATTTTCTGAAGTCTATACAAAGTCTGGTCTTTTTACCTTCGTCACGTTTAAAAGCTAAGGTTACTGGGGCTGAATAGGGACTATTACTTTCCTTAATTAATCCAGCTTGCAATAATTTCTCAACTTGACCCTCAATTTCTTTTTCCTAAATAGGAGAAGTTTAGTGTGTTGTGTTGAGTGGCCAAGTAAAATTGCAGTGATTTTACAAAAATAAACTTTATGCCAACATAACAAATAATTAAGTTCGAGTATATATATTCCCTTCGTCAGAGTGGAATTCTGGGAAGACAGAAGAAATGCCAGAAGACATTTCTTCTGACCAATGAAATTCAATAGTAGGTTTTAACAGTCAATAAGACGTAAGGATCAAGAATCCGTTACTATTAGTAAGAATGATCCGTTATTATGAGTAAGGATGATCCGATATTATGAATAAGGATCATCCGGTATTACGAAAATACACTACAGAGTATCTCCCAGTGGCGAAGGGAACGGCATAAAAAATATACAAATATAAAAATGTTTGTTGTTTACAAAAAAAATAAAGCACTATAAAATACATAAATTGCAATAACACATAGAATTATTTATATACACAATACAATAAAAGATCTACATATACCAATTACTAAGAAGGAATTTGAATTAATAAGTTAATCTCTTAGGAAAATGTATGTGCCTACCAGAACGTGTGGTTCTGATATTTTTATCAACAACAGTTTTATCTTCAATTGTTGCTGCGAGAGGTGGTTCGAAATTTGAACTAATTCCCTTTTGTGAATTAAAACTTCTTGGAACATCTAAAGCTTTCGGCTTGCATCTGCCCATAAAGTGGCTATATATTTTTATTATTTATACAAATTACAAAATATTTGTACAGATCTTCTTTTAACCAAATGAGGTTCAGTATAAGGAGGGGTAAAAGGGGGTCGAATTTTGTCATTTTTCCGTACATGTACTTCATGACTGGTGTACCGGAGATATTCGGCTAAGTTTTCATCATATAATTAACTTCGAAACATAAGTGGGTGTCATTAGATGTTTGAAGATTCTTGAAGATACAGATCAGATGGTAAAACGTAAAGTAGTACCATAAACCAATTGAGAGCTTGTTGCTTTAAATCGTTCTTCATTTCGAACGTAGTCCCACCAATACGATAGGCAAAATATCGGACCAACCAGTGTCCTCATGCGCAATAATAGCACTTTGGAGAAGTTCGTGGAATCGTGTTCTATCATTCCATTACGACGGTAGTAGCTGAATGGATTATAATGGCTTTACACCATCATGTTTGTAAGCTTCCTCTCATTAGAGAAGACTCAAAATTTGTCCCTAGATCAGTTGTACTGTAAGAGGGTGCCAAAACGGGAAATCCAACCTTTAAAAGTAATGAGCAGTGGTTTCGACAACATGCCTCGGTAGTAATAACTTCAGGCCACCTGGTATACCTTAAGCTCATGATGGTAAGACAACATTTATATCCTTTGATGGTGGATATGATCCAATATAGTCAATGCTTAACGGGCAAATCGAGTATTGGGTAGAGCAAATGTGCTAAGTGGACTTTGGTATGTTTGAATACTTTTGCTCGCTGACATTTTCACAAGCTCGGACTTTTATTGATGTCTTTCTCATTCCTGCCCAAAAGAAAGGAAATTAAATTAGTTGAGAGGATATTCCAGGATGGGATAGGAAAAGTATTCTTGAAATATCACTTGTCTGAGGATTTTTAGGGACGAAAAGGTCGAGGGATTTCAAGTGACTTATCACAATATAAAGCAAATGCCCTTAAGGGGAAAATATTGTTTTTCTAGTTTAATAGAAGAATCTGGTTTAAGGAAAGATTGAATTTCAGAATCAGAAGTTGTGGTCTGAGCAAACTTTTGTAGTCTTTTAAAAAATGAGTGGTCTTATAGTTACCTCAAGTTTCTACTGTAGATAATGCATCTGTAACTTTGTTTTCTGTTCCAACCAAGCATAGCGAATATGTGTGGAAAATTGTGAAATATGTAATCGAGATGTCTTAGTTGACGTGGGGTACATTTTTTCTTGTTTCTGCTTGAAATCATATATATAGTTTTGATCAGTATATATAATAAATTCGAGACCTTCAAGCACGTGTCTAAATTTTTTTATTGAAGTATATATTGCCAAAATTTTTCGATCATAAGTAGACCAATTTTGTTGCGATTTAGAAAGCATTAAAGATAAAAATGCTTTTGGTTCGCAGTTACTACTAGAAAGTTGCATCAAGGAACTACCAATGGCTAAATTTGATGCATCAGTCCAACACCCTAAAGTAGCACCAGAATCGGATAAGCTAAAGGAAAGTTGCATCAGCTAATGCTGTTTTAGCAGCAGTAAATGAATTTTCCGATTCTTCAGTCCATTTTCAAGAGGAGTTTACGAATTTTTCGAAGGACGAGATGGTTTCTTTTTGTTTGTGTGACCTTCTAAAAATTTTAATAGGGGTGCTAAAATGTGGGCTGCTTTAGGAATGAATCTTCGATAAAAATTATACATTCCTAAAAATTACGCAATTGTGTTATAGTTTAGTTTTAGGTCTAGGAAACTTTTCAATAGCATCCACTCTATCAGGAAGAGGTGAAGTACCTTCACTGGAAACTTGAAATCCAAGAAATTTTAAACTATCTACTCCGAAAGTACATTTTGAAGGTTTAATCGTTAAGCCGCAATAATCAAGTCTCTTCAAAAAGTGCACGGAAATTAGTATATGTTCTTGAACATTTTGAGATGTACTAAGATATCATCAATAAAAGCATAAATACCTTCAAAACCTCGAGTAACTTTATTTATAGTGTTGACAGGTAGTTAGTCGTCGAGTACCTAGTTAATCAGAGACTTCATCTGGGCGAAATGAAGTCTCTGATTGGCTAGATGTTTGACACTCTGGATTTCCAGTTTGTACGTCCCTGTGGTGAATTCAGCTTAAATCTTTGAAAAGTGCTAGCCGCATTGCACAAACCAAACTGCATCCGAGTGCTTTCGAAGAGATCAAATGGAGTACAAATTGCAGTTTTATGTATGTCTTAGGAAGCAATCATAATTTGGTGAAACGATTTAACAAGATCAATATGAGAAAATATTTTTGCCCCATGTGGTTCACTTGTAAAATCAAGAACGCTAGGAATCGGATATTTATCCTTTTTGTTTGAGATTTAATGCTTTAAAATCACAACAGGCGCCAATCACATTGCTTTTAGGAACCATATGCAATGGGGAAGAATAATTACTACTGGATGGGTGTATGTGGCCTAAATCCAACACATGCTGAAATTCCATTTTCGCATTTTTTAACCTGTCTGGAGCCATGCGACGGGGTTTAGCTCAAACAGGTGGTCCAAAAGTATCAATATAGTGAACTACATTATGCTTAACTGTTTGGTTTGCACAAGGCGGTTTTATAATATATGGAAAATAATTCAACAATTTAGAAAAATCATTATCAATAACATGAGTTTTAATTGTGAAAATATTAGAATTTCTAATAATACAATAACAATTTAATTTTGTAGAAGTATCAAATAAACTACGATTTCTTAAATCAGGTTTTATATTAAAATAATGTAAGAAATCTGCCCCAATAATAGCTTAGACACATTACAAATAAAAAATGGAAAAACAAAATTTCGTTTTTTCAACCTAAATCTATTGACATTAACTTACACCTGTACACTTGAATGGGTGTACCATTTGTAGCAATAAAAGTTTGAACTGGAGAAGATTGTTTTTGAGTTTTATTTGCGGGAAGGATTGAGCAATCACTTCCGGTATCAACTAGAAAACAAATGTTGGATTTCCATGATCGCGAACGAAAGTGCTATGACAGGAAGTCGAAGGCAAGGCATATGTCGCCGTGCTTACTTCCTTGCCCGTTCAAATTTTCCTGAAAGAACAGGGCTGAATAATATACTTTCTTGCCTTATGGTAAATTTATTATGATACCAACATAAATCTGATGTTGTTGGCTTAGGACCTTTCCACGATTGCGAGAATTGAAACGATTTCGAGAAAACTCTCGATCGTCGAAGTTCTTTCACCTCCTGTCGTAAAGTTTTAACTCTTTGAGGAGTTTTGATTCACTACTATCATCAGAATTGGCACTGAATATTTTGATACAGCACTTATACCTGTTCAGGTGTTACCCTAAAAATACGATCATCTACCCTGGAAACCTTTGAGCTGTGGGCGAGCGAACACCAGCAAAGGATAGATTGCACATTAGGTGGTAAATCAAGCTGTAAAATAATTCCAAAGAAGGAATCCGTCACGTTGTGCGATTCTGACGCCGCTGCATCACCTCGAAATACCTGATGTCTTTCTGTCTTTTAGCAGCTCTCCGGCTAAAAGTCGACAAATTTTCTGGCTTTTACATTCACCGCATCGGGCAATGACTTCCTCTTTTAATTTTGAATATGGATTTGTGCTCCAGGTGAAAGAATTACGTCTCGAACTGCCATTGCCGCATCGGGAGACAAATGAGCTACGCATCGGGAGACAAATAATTATATTTGGTGCGTTCGTCGGTTATCGGTTTGGGGACTGCCAATTCGAAGGTTGTTTCAAGCATCCCGAAACCATAGCGCAGGATCTGATGAAACAAAAGCTGGAATTTTAACCGCTGAAATATTCTCCATATTTACGGAAGGCATAGGCAACGTTGGAAAAAAATCTTTAGTTAAAATTTTTTTAAATTTTATATTCAAAGAACGGGTCACCAATTTTGGGGTGTTGTGTTGAATGGCCAAGTAAAATGGCAGTGATTTTACAAAAATAAACTTTATTTCAACATAACAAATAATTAAGTTCGAGTATATATATTCCCCTTCTGTCAGAGTGGAATTTGGGAAGACAAAAGAAATGCCAGAAACACTTTCCACCAATGAAATCTGGCTAGTAGGTTTTTTAACAGCCAATAAGACGTAAGAAACAAGAATCCGTTACTATGAGTAAGAATGATCCGTTATTATGAGTAAGGATGATCCGATATTATTAATAAGGATCATCCGGTATTACGAAAGTACACTACAGAAGTACGATATGGTCTGAGATGAACTGGTAAGTCAGATTTGAGTATAATTCTTTGAGGTTCAACTCTCAGTTGACCTACATCATACTTGTGTTTAGAAAAACTTGAATCATAATGAGAAAGTATTTCTCTTAACTCACACCTATTCTCTATGACAATCTGCAGAAGAACATTTTGATCCTCAGAGATGTGAGAATGAGGAGGAGTTACCTTTGTTTCTTCGTTTATACGTAGAGAATATTTTTGTTCATTTTTGTATTTATTTATTTTATTTACAAAATTTCCATTTTGTTTTATTTGTAGATGACGTCAGACAATAGTAAATTTAAATTTGACAGTTCTGGTTGTCCAAGAATAAGATATGTTACTACAACATACATCGTTACTAATTTAGAAATAGCACCTACTTTTAGATAAAATGAACATGTCTTACTCATATTAAATATAAATTCTGGTTTGTTAAAAATAATTATGCTTTGAGCATTTTTTCTTTTTAACTGGTAAGTTTACTTACAAAATGATGAGGTATAATGGAGATAGTTGAACCGGTATCAAGGATGCATGGTATATATATATATATATATATATATATATATATATGGCCAGATGGGTGACAAAATAATACGAACACCGCGAAAAAATGGTATGGCCCATTTCAAAGACGCACAGCGCGCATGTCATTTTGCGTTGCAGTCCGCCGCCTAGCGGATCTCGGAAAGGTACGTATCAGTCGCTCAACAGCTGCACAGGTGTTGCACGCGTTCATTGTAATTTCGAAAACGCAATAATGACGGACCTGTCAGAGTTCGAAAAGGTATGATTGTTGGAATGAGGTGCGCTGGTTGCTCGTTGACGGAAACCGGAAGCACTATTTGGGGCGTGAAGTACTGTATCTGCCGTTATGACAGCATACAAGAAGTGCGGGAATGTGGCGTCTGGCAAGCACAACAGTGGACGAAAAGAAAGCTTACCGGAGAGGATAAAAGAGTCTTTAACCCACAAGTATAGTGGCCCGAGAAAGCGCAAGCAATCGCTATCCCAAATAACGTTTCTGAGGTGAATAGTCATCTTCGTAACCCTATTTCAGCAAGAACCGTCCAAAAGGGAACTGCATGCTTCGAACTTGTATGAAGAGCTGCAATTCGTAAACCATTGGTAACAGCACGTCATGCTTTACAGCGACTTCAGTGGTGTAGAACACACAGACAGTGACCCCAACAGTGGCAAATAAGTCATCCGGTCGGATGAATCAACGTTCTCCTATTCCAGACCACCGGACGAGTTTATGGTGGAGAACAACCAAAGAAGCATTTGTTCCCGAACGCATCAGTCGACCGTGAGCTACTTAGCTGCGGGTCCTCATGGTATGGGGCGATATCTTGGCGTGGTCTTAGCCACTTGTTACCTGCATGGCAAGCGTCCGCTGCCCACTCATGCGTCGATACATCCTGGGGATCAGGTGCATCCATTTGTCCAGACTTTATTCCCCGAGAATGCCCATTTTATCAAGACGACAACGCTCCTATCCACAGAGCTAAAATCATGCAAGAATGGTTTGCAGAGCATGAGGGGGACGTAGGTCATCTTTCTTGGCCCCTCAGTCATCTGGATTTAAATATATTGAATATTTGTGGGATATTTGGAGTCAAACTCCGTACCGATTCCCCCACCATCTACGATTTCTTGCATTAGAGACCGCTTCACGAAGAATGGCTTCATATCTATTAAAAGTTGTTCATGACCCTATGCGTCCATCCCACGTCGCATACAGTCTGTAATTCAGTCAAAGGGGGTCCAACCTCCTATTAATAAAGCATTTCTCCTCTTTCATAGGTGCTCCGTATTATTTTGTCAAATTATGTGTATATATATATATATATGGCAGGCAGTATAGTTATTGTTATTAAGCGCGGTTTCTTTACATATCCATATTTACAATAATTGGCAAATTTGGGATTCTTCGGTTGGAGGATCAACATTTGGTTGCATAGGTATTTGAGGAGGTACTTGTATTGCCGAGAGTCTGAAAGGACAAGTTTGAGCCCAATGATAGAGGCATTTTGAATCCCCTGGCATTCGCAAACTCTTCACGGGTTAGGTGGTAGGTTACTCTGAAAGTGCATTTTCGGACTGTTAAATGTTCTAGGAGTTTGGTTAGGAACCTGGCTTTGTGCACTTATTTGGCCTAAAAATTCAAGCTCTAAATTCAGTTCTCCCAGAAGCTCAAATATTGAGCTTCTAGAATTACTAGGATTTTCACTTTTGTTCTGCTCACTGTTTTGAATTTTTAATAATTTAGTCGCGATTACTATCCATTCTGTTGGGTTACTAGGAGCATTTATAGTGAGTAACTGCCTTAAATTAATGGGTAAGCCATCTGTTAATCCTTCTAATATCATAGATGTGGGTAAATTCAATTGTCTGCCAATTTCCAACTTTTCGTGGAAGTATTGGGCAATTTCCCTTCCATTAAAAGTTTTTTGCGTGAAATCCATTAAACTAGTAATTGATGGCGCAAGATATTTTTCTGTAAAGAAACAAACGAATTCCTCCCAATTGTTAATTTTATCACAGCAATTAATGTAATCCATTAAGGCACTATTCTTTAAATAGATAGATATATTGGTAATTTTCCAAGAATCAACAAGGTTCGACTTTTGACATTTATCATTGAAGTATTTTAACCATGAAATTACTTGCATAAAAGTATTTGGATCACACAAAACTATTATAAATTGGGTGATTTAAGGTATTCGACTATGTTCGAAACCGTGATTTTGCAAAAGCGTATAAATGGATAATATTTATGATATTTAGTGTCACCTAAATTAGAATACGTGAATAAAATTGTTTTAAGAATATTATTATAATAAAAACTTATTTAAGTACAATATTTTGACAAAAAATTAACCTACAATGACCAATTTTAAAAACCTTCTCCTTTTATGAAAAATGCTTCTATTTTTATAATATTTTCCCTGTATATAGCTCAGACCTCTATACAAAGGCTCAACTAGAATTTTTGAAATATATAATTTAGAAGTGGATTTATCCATGTTTTACGACAACAGAGGGGAGAAATTTTAAGAAAAAAACGCCGATAATTATTTAAATGGGTTGTAACTCTGAAAATAATGCGAATTTTTCAAAAATCATAGTTGAGCCTCTATATAGAGATCTGAGCTATATACTGGAAAAATATTATTATAATACAAGCATTTTTCACAAAAGGAGAACATTTTGAAAAAGGGTTATTCTAAGTTAATTTTTTACCAAAATATTGTATTTAAATAAATTTTTTTTATCAAAACGTCCTTAAAACAATTTTATACATGCATTCTAATCTAAGTGACACTAAATATCATGAAAATCATCCATTTATGCGCTTCTTTAAAATCACGGTTCCGAACGTAGTCGGATGCCTTAATTGGTTTTCAGAATTTTGGGCTTTTGATATATAACTTGTTTCCTCATATTTGTTTTTTACCACCAAGTAACTGCATAAAAAGTTTAAGAATAGAATAAATGAAATTAAAATTTACACCGAAAAACAATATCAAAAAGTTTTACATAGAAACAAACGATCACAATTAAAAATAATTATATGCAAAGGAAATCAATGCAATTTTAAAAATACAAATACCAAAATATAAGAAATCAAATAAATATATCAAAATATAAAAAATCAAATAAATATACCAAAATATAAGAAATCAAATAAAGATACCAAATCAAGCATTAACTGATTCAAACTTAATAATGAATGCAAGTCAATTATATATTAAATTTACCATAATAGAATTCTAAGTAATTATTTTACGAACTTAAAACTAAACTTATGAACTTGAAGCTCTGTAATCCATCACAAAATTTTAGCTTTTGAAGAGTAAGAATATTGACGAGTTCCTTTGATTATTCAAAACGAAGTGTTTAAAAAGTTTTCCTTTTTTTTTCTCACTACACACACTTTTTGGTTATCATAATGAATGATTTGAAGAACTTTCTTGACACAAACAAACAATTAGAATTCCGTTGATTTTTGAAATGAAGACTTTAAGAAACTTTCTTTCAAATAAATCGTATTCCGATCTATTGTGCAGGGTTTTTTCTCTATGTTAAGCTCTTATTCAATTTTTGAAGCAGTCATTTTCATACCTGCCACGTGTATAATAAGATAAGCAGGTTTCATACCCTACCGGCTTTTTATCATGTATTTGAGTAATTCTTAGATTGACAGGAGAAATGCAACGTGCAGCCGTTTATCATATTATATTTTATTTCAATATTCAGCAAAGCAGTCTGCACTCTAAGCCATGACAAAACGAGTCCTATTTTCAGCGTCGATCAGGAGCCAGTGCGTCGTTCGTTCACATGGTTCGTAAGTTACCGGAGTCGAAGTCCTTATGCGGGAGGCGGGTTGAGTTGTTCTGGTAGGTTTTATCCCAACTGACTCTTAAAGGGTTGAGGATTCATCACACATTTATTACAGGAAAATGATGAAATAAGGAATTTCATATTATATATGTATAAAATATGAAATTATATATATATATATATATATATATATATATGTGTGTGTGTGTGTTTTTTTGTGTGTGTGTGTGTGTGTGTGTGTGTGTGTGTGTGTGTGTGTGTGTGTGTGTGTGTGTGTGTAACGTACTGGCCGAGTGATATATTTTTCGAATGTTAGTAGAGATTTTCTCTTAAACATTTTCGGAATGGACGTTCATCTTTTTATTTTCACATGACACATCAAAGGCGTTACGACAATACAAAGGCATAGGAAAACTCAAAGACAAAGTGAGCTGCAGGTGTTTAGATTTTACTTGGATGAGGCTGAGACAAAAAAGCAAACATTGACGATTACATGATGAAAGCAAGCAGACAAAAAGAGCGATCACACAAGGGTTTCGCTTTTATACCGGCAGTGACTATTATCTAATAGTAGTTCTGATTGGATAGAATGGACTAGACAGGGATTTCGGACTAGTCGATTACGATTAAGATTACAGTGTTATTTTTAAAACAAAGAATTAAAGTGGGTTTAAATATTAGTAAAAAGAGTTAACAAAAAGGAGATACTAGAGGGAATTATTACATTCCCCCCCTCCGTAAGACGCGTGTGTGCGCCAGGGCCCTTGACACACACCCGTATCTTACAGAGATATTAAATTTAAAATTTTGAATAAAATTATTATTAATTTAAAATTTTCCTTCATTTGCCGGCAATGACATACATAGCATAATCTCTCACACACAAAAATTAGATAATAGAGAAAAATAAAAAAACTAATATGCACCGTTAAACTGTAAAATATGTGTGTGGGTACCCATAAATAACATTCAAAACATAATAAGATTCAAAATGAAGTAAAAATCAAAAAGTATTGTTCAAAAATGTTCACATTTTTTTGAGTAGCTGATGTAATTATGTTCAAACTAATAAACGTTATATCATAAAAATACACAATATAAAAACAATGAGCACTTGAAATGGAATGAAAATAAAAATAAGATTCAAAATAAATGTAGCATAAAATATCAAAAAATCACCAGTGACAAAAATCATGGAAGCATCTAAGTTTGTTTCAAAAATAAAAATAATAAACTTCTTCGTTTAAAAGTATACTTAGTAATCTGAGTTAGACTATTAAGGAAGGAGAATTTAATTCAGACTCTTCCCTGTTTCCATCCAACAGCATAACACTTCTCCAAAACTGAAATGTATACCGAGATGAAAACAGGAAAAAATCCGAAATGGATTGGAAGATGGGCCCATGTTTCGCACATTTATAAGATCAGTTATCATTTCTTATTTTGATAATTTCACAACAACAGTAAACAGAAGGGGAAAAATATCTCAAGAGTGGAAATGGGGTCCACCTAAGAGGGGTAAAAGGACAATGATTTGGGTTTTGCGTAGGTTTTTTTTAAAATTTAGTGTAAGTATTATTATTATTCATGACTTAATTTCAATTCTTCAGGAGGATAATAAGTTCTCAATTTTGAAACGTGGACAATTTCAGTAGGTTTTTTAGTTAACGCGCGCTTTAGGCTTGGTTATTTCATAATTCACATCTGACAGTTTTCGTACTATTTCGTAGGGGCCTAAAAAAATTGGGGATAATTTTCTACGATTTGGATAATTAAATTCTTCATAGATTACAATGTCACCCGGTTCAAAAGGAGAATCGATGAAGCGTGCATCATATTTAATTTTGTTTTTTATGGTATTTTATGGTGTTTTCTATTGCTAATCTTCTAGCTTCTTCAACTGGAGGGTAAACAATTTTGAGCTAATGGAGGTGTATATGGTAAAGTGCCAAATAACAAATATGCAGGAGGGAATTTTGTGACTGAATGAGGTGTTAAGTTGTACTCATTAATTGCTTGTTCTAGAAGTTTGGTCCAAGGAATTTTGGTAGGAAAAGAATTTACTTTACATCTTAATTTAGTTACAATATGACGATTGACACGTTCACATTTTCCATTTCGGTGATGTTGAGAAGTAGTTATAATTTCATAAAAAAACAGATCGAAAATGATTTATTTTTATTTATATTATGCTTTAATTCTTTGAAAAGGTACAAATTAGGTGGCAATAGTATTTTGACTGTCAAAGGTGTAGTCCTTTGAGGTACTCACTATGCACAATCCTTACAAAACCCTTCTTATTTAGTATTTATTCTATATGTGTAAACAATTGCTGTTACTTTTACTAATTTATTAATATTTCCTCAGCCTAAGTGCTCTCAAAACCATTATCATTTTATACACATTAAAAGTTGTTCATTTTAATATCATAAGAATTGTATAATTCTAAAAAGTAATTCTTATCAAAACAAAAAATTTTGGAAAACACATTAAATATATCAAACATTGTCAACATAAAATTCTCAAAATAAAAATATCAAAACATTGATAAGAATTCAATAAACACTTGAAAAAAACTATAAAAGCGCTAATTCTCACATTCAAAATCAAAATTCAAGATATTAATTATAAGCTATGCATTTTCTTTTGAATACAAAATATAGCATTGAGTAAATTTAACCAAAAATGTATAAACCCGAGATCTCTGGAAAAGTTTTTAAAATTGTAACTTTATAAGAGCACATAACAGTTATAGGTGGAGTTGACTGCCCAATCAATAATTTTAGACATAATTGGAAAATAAAAATAACTTGTTGCACACATTTTGAAAAACAGGATAAACCATAAATTTATATCAATATCATTTTTTGGAATCAAACTGGTTATATGAGATAGCATTTTAAACTTTAAATTTATTTGCAAGTTATCATCAGTCATTGTAATAATAATAAATTTCTTAAATATTTTAAAATCAATCATTCAAAACCAATTTAGAAAATAATATACACAAAATTTAAAGCAGAATAAAAAAATAATAAAGAATTATCAATGGGCTCAAAAATAGCTAGTGTTGCACATTTTTTCACATTAAATTAAACCAAAACACATCTCTTGCACTTTAAGGTTAGAAACGTTCTTTCTTTTTCATTGTAACACAGAACTAATCATCGAATTGTAGACTGCTTATTATTATTTTAACACATATTTGCGAATAAAATAAACTATTTTTCTCTGGTGTATACTGTTGCAGATTCGGAAGACCAATCTTTTCGACGAAACAGGGAAACATGAGTTTTCCCTTTCCGACACCTTTGCACATCAGATGAATGAACACATATGCAGAATTTTTTTCTTTTCTTCATTTTGGGCTGCACTTTTTAAAATTTTGGTGTAAGATTTCTTTTTTAGACATTACCTGAAATATTGACGAATTTTTCTTATTTCTTATAATCTTTTTCTTGCACATCTTCGCGGCATGAAACTATCTTTGCCGACTTTCTGTAACATATTGGCCAAGTGGTATATTTTTTCACTTTGTAACGTCGTGAGTAGTTAGCAAACAAGAAAATTTGTCACAGCCTCATTTTAAAATTAAAGCAGTATTTATTTGCTTCATAGGTTACTAAAAAGTCCAATAAATATGCCAAGGCGGGCGGACAGTCTATCTCACGGGAGTTCAATCCTTTTTCCGAAAGGCACTCGCTAATCCCTTTTCTTTTCATGGCTCCTCTCGTTTTCCCCATCCAGGGCTCTATATCTGTCTCCATCCAGGGCTCTCTCTCTGTCTCTCTCCAGGGCTCGATATCAAGTTTTCCATCCAGGGCTTTACATCAAGTTTTTCATCCAGGGCTCTCCTTCTCTTCTCAAAATCAACCCCTTTTAAACACCAGGGACGGGTCCACAACACGCCCCTCGTCTTTTTTCATTAGCAGAAAAAAAAAGGTCTGCTCTCGTCCTCGGGCCACATTCGTCTACTATTTGTGCGGCAAACACAAACACATTCCTGGTCTGTCTGGAAGCTAAGGGTGCCATAATTCTTATCTAACTTCTGAACACCCTTATTCATCACACCACCTGGGTTTTATTATCCCATTCTCTCGGCACCGGCCATGGCGACAGGATTCTTTCCTACAGGCTTCGCCTATATGTCAACCTATTGTCACCGGCTCTCTTTGGATATTGTAATTTCCAGACTGGGTGTCGGCGTTTTCCCGAGGTCAGACAATAAACAATGACCCCATGGCCACGTGCTCTTGTCATCTAACGTCTGTTCGGAGCCATAAAACTTCGCATGAATAGAAGGGGGAGGTTCACCCTATCGAAGACGTCCCAACTTTTATTTCTGTTGACGATTGCACTTTTCGACGAAACACGAACACGAAACTGTTATATGATTATTCACAACACTTTTTGGATGAATTTGATGAAAATGAAGGCGTCACTCACGAAACTCAACTTGGGATTTCCACTTCTTAACGAAGTAGTAGAACACATCAGGAACTTTAGTAAACGGATAATAAAGGTTTTTCCTTGTTGTCGCTGGGAACGCGAAAGAACTTGAATATTTATGTTTAGTTAAAATTTTAGGAATAGTACGATTAAAAACTGCTGGGGCATTTCGAAAACCAAAAGGAAGAACTTGAAATTCATATAAACCTTCAGTTATAATAAAAGCTAGTTTTCTTTATCTTCATCATTTAGAGGGTTGTGCGAGTAACCACTTGCAAGATCGAACGTAGAAAAAAAATTTAGCACTATTTAATCTATCTAGTAGGGAGTCTATTCGAGGTAATGGTGTGTGTGGTTCTGTGTGTGTTTGTGTGTGTGTGCATCTGTTTTACAAATTGCATTAAGTTTTCTATAGTCAATACATAATCTTATTTTCTGTTTTTATCTCTCTTATAAGCCAGAGTAACAGGGGAAGAATAACAACTATTGGATTCTATAATTAAACCTTGTGACGGGCTCACGCGTCTTTTCTGTAACATAACCTCTGGGTTTTTGACGGCCAACTCTTTTCCAACCAAAATCTAAGAAGCGAAATACGATTATGAAATGCAAATAAGGTAGCTTTTAAAAGAACAGAAGTTTTAGTAAGCAGTATGGCAATTTAGGGAAAGTTATGTTCGGAAGAGATACGAGTGTGAATTGACGGCCTACCGTAAAGTTACCAGGATATCGAGCTATTTTACAAGGTGCATACCATTGCACGCGCGCCCAGGTGTTACTGTACAGTGATTGAATCTTAGCTTGAATTAAGGTAGGACTGATTATTTGATATTAGGACTTGTAATATTATCAGAACTGAAAGTAGGTGAATAATATAATTATTTAGATAAAATGGTCTAAATTACGTGATTCGGTTTAACTATCGCTGTGTGTTTAGTTCATTATAGATTCTCACTCATATAAATTTATCTAATTGTTAGAAGTTTAAGTTACATTCTTAATAAAGTCATATTAAGAATTAAAATGTCTGAACATTTTGAGAATCCCACACCTCTAATTCACGCTGACAATCAAAGATATGGTCATCAAAGGATGGCCATATCACAACCTGCAGTTAATAAATTTTGTATTTGTTTATTAATCTCAGCTTCTGAAGTGGCTGAAGTTATATAAGCTCGCTGAGAAATTGGGAGGTCTGATGTTAAGCTAATTCTAGGGGGTAGATTATTTCGTGGGTCTTTAAAATTAAGCATGTTTGATTATGAAGTAAAATATTTAAAAGTATCTAATAATGTTGAAGCTGACATGTTTTCAAGACATCTTAATTGCTCAATATATCCAACACTCTGTACATTTACTTGAATTAAATTAGACAAACTCCATATACTTGTGACTCATCTTTGGCTACTAACACTGTTTCTCAGAGCTCGGAGAACCCTTTTAACAGTCAAAAAATTCCCAAATCAGAAACAACACCCCTCTACTGAGGCCTCTGGTCCAGCATATTGACAATTACAAGTGTCCGCACATATCATTGCCAAGCCTAGCTAACTTGGACAATTTACCTAAACAGAACAATGTAAATATTGTTATTAACACTGGATCCACTCTATCTTTAATTTCTGCAGATATTGTAAATAAACTTAGATTACCAAAACAAACAACTAGGCCTATACATATTAACCAATCCCATGGCAATTTTCAACTAAACAAACTATGCAAAGCTTTCTTAACAATTAAAAAGATGGAAAGAACATAATATATAATTAATAGTAGTCTACCTTATATTATTCTACGACTACTAGAATGTAGCCAATATAAATTTGTTATTGATTGTGAACATAACCAATTATTACAAAATGGACAAATCTTTGTAAATAATCAGAATAAACTCGCTAAACCAATTTCATTACATATACTGGAAGAGTTAGTAAATACCTCAGAGGAAGTTTTCTCACCTATGACTGTTAAAGAACTATCTCCTGACCTGATACAACTTCTTTCAGAATACACTCGTGTTTTTTCTAAAAATTAGTATGATGTAGGTAAAATAAGAATGGAAATCCAATGGGATCTTCCCCCGTAAGTTCAAATCCTACCGACTTTCTGTAACGTATAGGCCGAGTGGTGTATTTTTCGAATGTTAGTAGGTTTTCATTAAAACAATTTCGGAATGGAAGTTTTTTGAGTTTCACATGATACATCAAAGGCGTTAGGACAATACAAAAGCATAGGAAAACACAAGGACAAAGAGAGCTGCAGCTATTTACATTTTACGTGGACGAGACTGAGACAAAAAAGCAAACGGGACGATTACATGATGAAGGCAAGCAGAATAAAAGAGCGATCACACAAGGTTTTCGCTTTTATACCGGCAGTGACTATTATGTAATAGTAGTTCTGATTGGATAGAATGGGCAGGACAGGGATTTCGTACAAGTCGATTACGATTAAGATTACAGTGTTATTTTTAAACCAAAGAATTAAAGTGTGTTTCAATATTAGCAAAAGGTGTTAATAAAAAGGATACTAGAGGGAATTATTACACACACACACACACACACACACACACACATATATATATATATATATATATATACATTTGTTTCGGAATTTTCTGAATTTCAATTGCGACCAAAATATAATTATTGTTGATGATATAAACACTGGCGTTCTGAGGGGGTCCTGTATCAAAATTCTTCAGGGGACCCTTTTTACATTTGAGAATCCTGTTAGTTGAACTGAAGTTACACATGTTGGAGCCCCTGAGGTTTCTGAGCTCCGTATCATTGATACGGTGGTAGCTACGCCCCTATATATAAATACCTCTGATACATATGAAAAGAATGGTATATCCGAACGATTTTATTTCCTTAGTCACACAATAATTAATTATAAGTAGAATATGAGAAATTTACCACTGCCCTCTTCTCTTTACATAAAAATTCTTTATTGTAGGCGGAGAATTAATCAAAAAGTTTTCCAAAATATCCCGACTTATTTTGAGATTTTATTTATTAATCCATTTAAAAGAAGAAAAAATAGTTTGTAGAGTGATATTTTTATTACAACTAAATGAATGCTTTAAATTTTAAATATATGCAAACGAAATTGAAGGAAAATACTCTAATTATAAATTCTATTATGTATGATATTATAATTCGTGATAACACATAATTCTTTATTTTATTTAAGAAAATATACCCATAATGTTCCTATATATTTATATATGAGTATTTACGATTTAAATGTCAATTTATCTAATTATTTTAAAATATATATATGTAAATTACTTATGTAACTTTAAATGGTAAACAATGGTAAAGTTCAAAATAACTCGTCTAGTTCGCAACACTGATTTCCCATCCTATTATGACGCCAATACCGTTGCGATGCGAAGGTGTTATCGAAAAGCTAAATACAAAAAACACTGAGCGAACACTGTGGAAAACACTGTGGAATTAATCAACTAAAAGCTACTGTAGACATCAGATGGCGCCAGGTGCAAACTTAATTCAATTTCGAAGAGCACATCATAACTATGAACCATTAGCACATATGTCGATTTATTAAAAGCTATTTACATAAATAATTTGTATGTAGATTCATTTACATTTCAAAATAGCTCATTTATGAACAAAATTGTGCGAAGCTATTGGAAATTTTACCGAAACGAAGTAAATGCATGAAACATTCCTTGCGCGAGTCATACATCTTAGTAAAATAGAAATCATTTCATCATTAGTATCCGGAATACGAGACAATTTAACACATTACACACATTGAGTGGTAACTTATAAAAATCTACTTTTGGTTTAATCATTAAATGGTAAAATATTCTGAAACAGATAAAAATTTTTTAATGTAAAGCATATTCTGTAAAACGATATATTCATGACAATTACAAAAAATACACCAACCACAAGTGCAAGAAATGAAAGCATATTTCTTGGAAAAATTACATTGTTAGTGAATTTATAAATTTTATTTTTAAAAAAATCCAAGAATAAAATGCAAAATACGCATCAATTTCAGATTAATAAAACATGAACGGACATTAATTTAAGATTCTCAAAGCCCTTTGCTACCTTTTAATGTCAACAGATGGCGCCAGGACTGAAACATTTTATTGATTACATAGGAAGAATTAGTGAAATTTTCTAAATCGTAAGGAGGCGAAAAGCCTTACAAAAGGAGAGAAAACGTACCAGATGTATAAAAACTAAAATAAAAAAAATATCAAATTATTTAAACCAACTATCTCGTGAAAATTCAGGTCACTTGGATAAATTTATATAACTGTATTAAAGCTCGCTGAACGACCGGCACCGGTGGCGTGGTCTTGTAATCCAGCTGCTTTGGATGTTTAGGCTGTTGGACGGTGTGAGGTTGGGAGTTCTGTCCTCCGCTGCTCTATGTCGATCAGGCGTCCGCGCTAAGCACGGTTTCGATATGGTGCATCTGAGGGACCTCGGGATCACCAGGTCGTCTAAGGAGGAGCGAACCGGCCCAGGTCGGAAACGGAGCAGGCAAAAGCTCCCGCGGCGTGCAGTAGTGGGATAGCGCCTGTGAATGGACCGTGGTTGGCAGCCTATCCAAAATAGTTGGACACAGTCTTTTTTAAACTTTTTAATAATGGTTATATATTTTCACGGTTAGTTATATGCACATATTTTTTGAACCTACATTTTTCAAAATTGCCAATGAATAGACCTTTTTTTTTTTTTTCTCATAGATGAAGAGCAGGAGAAAAGAAATTTGAAAATATTAATTCTAACGCGTATTTACATGTCTTCGATTACAGTTAATTTTTTTCAAAGCCATGTTAATAATATTCTCGATGGAGCTCTTCACAGAAATTAGTCGTAAACACAAAGTAGTATTTTAAAATACATAATTTAAGCACTTTATTTCTACAAAACGTCAACATTTTTTTCTAAAGCACCTTCAGATATTTCTAGCCTATTTATGCGTTTTTTTAAAATTGATACCTGACATCTTTATGAACCACAGTAAAAGGAGAACTAAATGAAATTATATCTTACATTGTATTTGAAAAAATTAAAAGAATAATAATCACTACATATTATTAAGGCTCATACATACATACACATTCACACATACTCTATGTATTCCAAAGGTATGTAATATATTTTTAATATAGAAATCAATGTTACTTCCGTTATGTAGTAAACATAACATTCTGTTTTTACAAACTCAGAAAAATGTTTTCCAAAACTATGCACATTGAAAGAGAATAGATAAAACTTCTAATGGTGAACTCGTAAAAATTTACTTTCATGACAAAAAATTACATAACAACAAAAAATCAACTAAAAGACTAAAAAAAAAAGTTAGTACAGTTTTTTAAAATCAAATGTATTTTGAGGTACCAACTTACTTAGCCCTGTATGAATGGGAGAAAAATTATTATATTGCTCTGTTCTTCGTACATATTAGAAAATTTGAAAGATAAAATGTTTTCATATGTCTTCTCTTTTGGAGCAATAAATATACGGGGGAAAATAACAACATGTATATGTATTATTAAGGCTGTTTTCGGCTAATGTTAAAGAATAGGACTCAAATGATAAATGTTTTTTATGTATAAAAGTACTCCAAAATTAATATTATATTCTGGCTTCACTATCCTGCAGAACAGAGGTTCCCAAACTTTTCTGTCTCATAGACAACTTGCCATGTTTTTCGGTATGAAGTAGACCCCTGCTTAATTAATATTGAAGTTTTGCAAATTTATCAGCTTAAATGTCTTTTTGACAGCTAGTACTACTAATACTACTTTAAAAGAATTAAATTTATAGCTAATGAACTATAGAGTTAAAAATTTTAAAAGCATATGTTAATTAATTAAATTAAAAGTTAATTAATATATAAAATAACTCTTAAATAAAAAAAAAAGCCAAACAACACAGAATTGATTTTAATGGGAGGGATGAATCTGGTGCTACAATAACAAATTTTCAACATTTAGTATCAATCTTGTCAGGTTTAACCTTAAATCTCCTATGTTAGTTGTGTCCAGTTTTCTTTTTTTTTTGAAATGGCAACTGCGCTGAAACTTTCCTTCTTACTATTAAAAATAATTAGAAACTTCTTCACAATATTCCATAATCCGGGACAAATAACAGGTTTGCCTTTTTAAAGCCAAAATTGCTGGCATTCGTCTCTAAACTCTAAAATCTTCATTGGTGCATACCACGATCAGTTCTTGTTGTCATGTGAAAGTACAGACGCTGGGTGTCACTGGGTCATGGCCAGAAAACCTCAACCATATCATAACATTTAATGGGTTTGCCTATCGTTGGGAAAAGCTGTTTGGAGGGTTTAACCTCCTATCAGGTAATTTTGATTTTTTTAAAAAAGGGTTTTACCTTTTGCCCATTGTAAAAAAAATTTTAGAATAATAAATTTATAGTCATAGAATATAAAATCAAATTATCTTGGATGTGGGAATACAAATTAAAATTTTAAAAAGAGTTTTAAAAAATAAAAAAAAAACATTGAAATTGACTTAAAAAGTGGGCGGGTTACTCCCAATCCGGTTGCAGAAAAAACTTAGATCTTAAGCGCGGGAAAAGTTGGTAGGAAACGTGAGTCAAGTCAAAGATTTAAAAGGGGGGTTACTGATTGGCCGATAAAAGGGAGTTCGGTAGGGGGGGTATAAGTAGTTTTGAGAATGGGGGTGCCAATCGGGGTGCTCCAGCTTTCGACGATGTTGAAGTGCTGTGTTTGACGGAAAAATTTTTTGAAAAGGATAAATAATAGAAAAATTAATTAAAAAGTCTGGGTTGCCCAGGATATCTTTGGTCTTCTCACAAAAAAAGGGGGAAAAATAAAGGGATATGGTTTTGTAATTGTTGTTCGTCATATTTTTAAAAAAGTTGATTCTTTAATTTTCGAAATTTGTCTAAGGGTGGGGATATTACAGGCGAATCTAAGATCTTTTTTCTAAATGTAAATAGCGTTGCAAATTTGCCTGTTGACTTTTTGGGGGGGTTTTTCTGAAAGTTTATATTATTTTTTTGCTGCGTGCCCCACACGGGGGGGTAAAAGCAATGGTTTTAAGATCAGGTGTAGATAAGCGGTTTATTATGTCTACTTAATTTAGACTTTCTGCAAATTAAATAAATTTTTGGTATTTTTTAAATTTTTTTAATTATGTAATGTGTTGTGGGAAAGGGGTGAGATTTTTTATTGACCCCAAGGTTTTTGGGTGTTTTGGCCAGGAATTCTTTTTTTTTTTAAAAATAATTTCAGGGGGGATTTTTGGAAAAAAACCCCTCTTTGAACTATTAATAGCAATTTTCCCACACGGAAAACCCAAACCCCGGGTGGGCCAAGTGTTCGTTTATGTTGTCAACAATGTGTTGAGGTTTCTGTGTCTCTGAGTATAGTTGTGTCTTTCCATACGGCAAATGATGGTATTAGCGATAATATCGTTTACATAAAATTAAAGGGGGTTGGGCGAAATTTGGGAGGGGGCCCCCCCGCACCAATTTTTAAGAGAGTGGTTTCAAACAGAAGGATCTATAAAAGGGAATTAAAAAAAAGATAAGGGGGCGGAATTTAAGGGTATGGTTTAAAGTAGGCCCGTGTGCCCTCGATCAAATCTTTTGGATATCAAGGAAGACCGCAGCCAGCTTCTCTTTTTTTTCCCCTTCCTTAAAAAACTAAACAACCGGGGTTGATGAATGTGGGAAAACGAGGACGGAACCCGTGTGCTCCGGGATCAGGTTTTTCCTGTCGAGATGATCGTTGAGTCTGGAAAAAATTTTTTTCAGCCAGTTTTTTTGGGACGGGGAGAAACTTTTGGTTTGTAAGATTCGCAGGGGCTTTTTTCCCGGTTTGAGGATCGGCGACCGCTGTCTTCCATGATTTGGAAAATATCTGGGGAGTTAGCATTTTTGATATTTGTGTTTTTAAAAAAAATTGAGACGGGGAAATTTTTAATCTTTTTATTTGTGACCCCTTCTCCCCGGGCTTTTTTAATTTTTCTTTTTAATGTTGCAAGATTTGTGGGAGAGGGGGGGTTCGTGTTATTTGAGTTGAAAAAAAGTATGCATCAAACTTGGTATGATTTCGTCTTTTTTGGGGGTTGTGAATGTCATTAAGTTGTTGTCTCTCGAGCGAATTTGAAATTATTCTTTTTTGTTTTTGTCGCTGGGGCAATCCCAAAATGGGGCCGTTAAGGGCGGAGATCGGGGCGGTTTTTTTTCCTGGCCTTTGAAATTTCCCCCAAAAAAAGGGGTCTTGGCATTCAGAGGGGAAAAAGGTTTCCTCCATGCTTGTTGTCTGTAGTGGTAGATTTTTCTTTTAATTTTGTTTTGTAACCCCGGTTTAATTCTGTTTTTGTGTTGCGGGTGTCGGGAAGTTGCCATTTTTCCCCTAGCTTTTACTTCTTTGATAAATCTTTAAGCTCACCCTGAACTTGGTTTCTCCCGTGTGGGAGAAGGTTTAGAGGCACTAGCGTGCGCGTTTGGTCTATTTGTGGTTTCTGACTTGGGGGAATTTGGGGTTTTTGGGGGGGTTCGAAATTTGGGGTTGCAAGGATATTGGTAAAAAACTCCAAGTGGTATTTAATTGGGAGGGCATTTCGAAATTTGAAGTTCTGGGGAAAAGGAATCTTACAGGATTGTGGTCAGAGCTGAGTTCGGGGGAAACTGCATACATAGCCAGTTAAGTTTTGGTAAGGGCATATCAAATGGGGCAAGTTTTCCGTACTAGAGGGGTAGAAGGAGTTAATCTTTTATTATTGGTGATATATCTTGCAAATAATTTTCCCCTAGGGTACTGTTTCCCCTTTACTTTTAACCCCTATCCTTTTTCCCTCCCCCCCGGGTTTTTGTAAATGGGGGTTGGGTGGGATATAGATTAAAAAAGGGGTTTCCCGATCTCGGGGTTGGGGGGCAACGAGTGTTGCTTCTACACCTGTGGAGGGGGGGGGTGGGGAAAATGAAATGGGGTGGATCGATGGATCCAGTGCCCCCCAGCCCCGGACGGTGGGTTTACCCCCCAACAAAAAAGTTGGGGGTAAGAAACGGTTGGTTTTTTATTCATTAGATCGGGGGGTGCTTATCAATGAAATCATATCTTCCGATCTCCTCCGTCTGCGTTCCCGGAGAAATTTGGGAAGGGAAAGGGTATATTTGATATCAGAAGAGTTGAGGGGCAAAAAACCTTTAAAACAACAATTAGTTTGTCTGTTGGTCATTTTTTGCGAAATTTTTTTTTATCTCCGAGATAAGATTTGGAAAAAAGGGGGAAATTTTCTCATTTCAAAAGTTTGAAAGGGAAGGTGGGGACCATCCTGGCGGTCTTTTAATTTTCTAAGTTTAGTCGGTTTTGTTTTATTTTTTATCGTATTGGACGTGAGGAATTTTCATCGCCCCTGTTGGGGATTTTGCTACTAATCGCGACAAACTCAACCGGGGAATAAATTTTTCTGCGTTGGACTGCGATTTCGTTCGTTTTTGTTTTCTTTGAGTTTGTCCCCTTTTTTTTTTGGGGTTGGGAAAAGGGGGGATTCCGTGGAGGGGCCATATTTGACATTCAATTTAAAGGGTCCGGGGGTTTTTTTTCCTTTTATGGGACACATCCGGGGTTTTGTGTTCTTCGCGCCTTAAGGCGGTTTTCATACTGCAATTTTGGCTGGCATGATGGAAGAAATTGCAGTTGAACCTTGGTCTGGATTTTTTGAAGGGGTTTTTTTTTTTGCATGTAGAGACAGTTCATTTTTGTAAATGTCCGACATTTTTTATCCCGGGGGATCTCTATCAGGGAAAGGGGTGGGGGTTTTGGGAAATTGGCTTGGGGTTTTTTCAATTTTATTCCTCGACGAATGAGGTCATTTTAATATCTTGGGTCATAGAGGCCAGGGGGCCCCTTTAAAAACCACTTTAAGTGGTGATTTGTGGGGGTCCCTGACGGTTTGGCTTTTTTTCAGTTAGGAAGTTCGTGATTTCCCCATGGTGGTCCCAACTTTCGGGGAAAGATGTAACCACCAACATGGTTTGGTGGCGGAGAATGGGTCCTATGTAGTTCTTGCAATATTAAGTTGTACTCGGGAACAAAATTTATCTTTTGGGTTTAATTTTGGTGCAGCTGGGGTGACATCCTCGACGTTGCTTGCATGTTGGGGACTCAAACTTGTTGTTGGTCGCGGTAATTTTGGATCCTCCTTTGGAACTTTTGCTTTTTAAATGTTTTCCCGGGATTTTTTTAAAGTTTTCCACATCCATTTATTTTTTGGAATTTTTTTTAAAGGGGCCCAATTAAAATCAGCTGTCTTTTTTTTTTTTATTTTTTTAAAATTATGTCACATAAAAGGGACTGGGCAAAAATAACTCAAATTTCCTTCTAATCTTTATTTTTTGAGGGTGGCGGGATCAGCTTCCAACTTCTGGATGGTTTGGTGGGCGGGCCCGGGCTACTTTTCGATGTAACATTTCGGAACATAATCCTTTCTTGCAGCAAAAAGCGATCTCTTTTCTATCTTTTGGTTGTTGCATTTTTTATCTGGATTGTTGGAGGATTAATTTCCTCCCTGACAACCGATCGTCGGGCTAAAATTATTCGTCTTACTCCTTCGGGGACTTTCTGGAATGATAATGGTGCCTGGGGAAGTAGCGTCCTTGGTGGTAGGAGGCAGTCTGATTGGTCGTTGAGATGTGATGAGAGGGCGTGGCTATGAAGTACTTGGTGAGGCAAAATTTTGAGTTGATAAAGTTCATCTTTGAGTGGTGGAGAGCTTGATTTGTGATTGGCTGAGGGGGGAGAGTGAACTGGCTCTAGATTGGCTGCCCTGAAGTTATTGAGAAAATAATTGAATGGAGAGATTGCCTGTGTGGGTATACCGAATCCACTTCGAAAATGAGCATTCGAAAAAGAAAAAGTTTTTTTGGATTCTTCCTCTTGGCTTGTTCGAGTGAGGTCGTGTTTTTCTGCGCTCCGCAAGACTTTCTTATCACATCCGCAGGTTTAAATAGCAATCAATCAAGCGTGCCTATAGCTCTTTTCAGGGCTTAAAGGATAGGGCGCCGACTACTTTAAACCTGCGTATCCTTTGGGATATTCTGCGTTTGATTTTTGATTTTTGGACTCTAATTTTTTGGACTCTAACTTATTACGATCATGGAACTGAACTCGGTTAACCCTACGGACATGGAATTGGCACATACCTTATCATCATCCTCATCGACCAGATCTTCAACACCAGTGATGTCAAATTGCGAGCGATTACAAATCGCTAACTCGGAAATTCGGAAATTTGCAATCCTACACGCAAACGTGTCGCACGCTATTGAAGCAGCCGCCCCGTATGCTGAACACGTGAACAGATAGCTGACATGTATTCGAACAGCACTGCTTGGACCAACGAGACAAAAAGCGGTAAAGTGATCTTTCCTCTTTTCCTCGTTGCAATACCCTGATTTGTCGGATCCACAATGCCCGGTTAATTCTCAACTAAAATTAATTTTAACGAATACCCTGAACTACCTAAATCTGGCTCTAAAAGGAAGGAAAGCGACGATGACGGTTTCATCTCGTCAACCGCTAAACAAACTTTTAAAATTCAACGTGTAGAACTAAATAACTTTTGACTTGGATACTAACCAATAGAGGTGATATCTTGTCAAAAGCAGGCGAAGAAGGCGGCAGTGTTTTATGACATTATTTAATAATGTAAATGCTCATTCTAACACTTCAGGAACAACAACACATAACGCTGAACCTAACAAGCTCCTACACCCCGTTGGCACATAAAATGAAAAAATTACATGGGAACAACTTAAAACCTTAACGGATATCATCCCCAAACTGAGAAGTAAAAAGACCGGCGAACTAATTAAATTATACACTGATAACTTTGACGAACACCGAACCTTAAATAACGCTGTTGAAAAACTTAAATATCAATTCTTTGTAATCAAACCCAAACACGAACGACCAATTAAAATTGTTATTAAAGGACTTCCCACAAACACTGACACTCAACACATTGCAATTTAATATAGAACTTGGATACACCGTAGACAAAAGTACACCAGTCGGCCGTATCACAAAAACAAAATCTGCCTGTTTTTTTTAGCCAACCCTCCCCGTAATATAACTAACTTGTCTTTCCATCTCCTGCTTTTGACTCTGCTATCTCGGTAAGAGTGGAAGGGGTACGATAGCAAAGGGTAACCAATGCTTATTCGTGCAATAAATTCCATCACACTGCCAAATTTTACATACTAGGTAGCAAATGCGGCGAGCCCCATCAGACGAGGGACTGCGCCATTAAACGCCTCGAAAAACTTACTGCGTGGTGTCATGTGTACGGACACATGGCAAATTATAAATGCCCTTATATCCCAAACCCCGTAAAGGAACCCCCTAATGCTAACACTAATAATAATTCCTGCACTCTAGGTCGTAACTTAATTGTAATTTCTCCTACGCCCAGGGCGCTAGCAACTAATAACACCAACCTCCCCAACAGATGGCGACACTCGCACCCACACGTAGAAAACCTGCTATGTCATCCATCAATCAAGTTGTTCTCCCTCCCCTGTCTTAACCCAATTTCAATGTTGAGATAATTCTCCTCAACAATTAATTCTCCAGTCTCTTCAACAGACTATTCAAGCCCTAACTCAAATAACGCAGCAATTTGCTGCGCCTTAAACTTTAATAGCAACCCCCTCTAAAAACAAAAAGTAAATAACCAAACCCCAGCTTCAAGCCTTATTAGAGGCCTACCTTGATAATGATGATGAGTATTAGATATAACTTGATTGATTTAAAACTTTGCTCATGGAATGCAAACGGCTTGTTAAATAAAATAATGGAATTTAAATTTTTATAGAAGTACTCTCCCGATGTTATGTTAATTCGGGAAACACATCCTGAGACCTAAGCACAACATCAACGTAGCTAATTACATTTGTTATCGTAATGATAGGGACACGGGCGTGTATGCGCGCGGTCTTACTCTAATTCTGATAAAAACGCAATATCCCCATTTAATCTTCTCGCTCCCACTCTCTCTCCAGCACTGTGAGGCTACGATCGTAGTCCTCACTCCCCTAGTAAATCCCATTTCTATAATTTCAATTTACATCCCCAAGCTCGGACGAGGAGATTATTTATTCACTCTCGATTTCCGACAACTCCTTCAGACCAACAGTAATTGTGTTATTTTTGGAGATATGAATGCTACGCACAATTCGTGGAACTGCCCTGTCAATTCCACCCGAGGAAACTTAATTAAAAACTTTGCAGATTTACTTAACTTAACAATAGCTTACCCTGACTCCCCCACCCGCTTCGGCTACGGGACTTCAAATACTTTGGACATAGCCGTTATCAATAATTTTCACTTCCCTTTCTCGATTGATACTATCCCAGAGCTTTCCTCAGTCATAACCCGGTTTTTCTAAATTTCTCCCTTACTACCCCCATTCACATTGATAACCCCAGGCGTTAAACACCTATTTAAGGTGCAATTCCGTAAAATTTAAAAGATTCTGTTCGTTTGTCTGATTACACAGGCATTCGCAATCCCATTGTGCTGGAGTCCAAAATTTCACTTCTACTCACTACCACTGTTCGCTCCGCCCACAACCAGGCATCTAAGTAATAGTAAAACAAGAAGCACTCCTTCGTTCCTAATGAAATACATCAACTCATTTACCTTAAAATAAAGCTAAAAACACTTTACAATAGAACTTTTAAACCCTGTACACAAAACTGAGTATAACAGAGCACAAGCACACTTAAAAGGGCACTCAAAAAACACACACAACAAACTGGACCAATAAATTACTAGCACTCAACACAGCAGACAATAGCCTATGGCAGTGTCAAGAAACTTTTTCGTAAAATCTTCTAGCATTCCTAACTTGAAAAGAAGTTATACTTTGTCTTATGCTTGATGACCAGAAGGCTAATCTTCTTGCTTTAACACTAAAGACAACTTTTTCTGAAAATTCTACCAGGCCGCCTGGTGAGTACCTATCGACGGGTCTCACGCACTCTCGAAAACTTTTTCACCCTTCCTTCCCATTCCCCCACTGATCCTGACAAATAATCAATTATGTTAAAACCCTGGCAAATAATAAGGCTCCCGGCGAGACAATATAACCAATAAAATGGTTAAAATTTCCCTTTCAAACTAATTCTCATTCTCCCTTTTTAATTAATAAAATTTTATATCTTAGGCATTTCCCAATAATTGGGAAAAATGCAATTGTGTTCCCCAATTAAAAAGCCAGGTAAAGACAGTTTTTCCCCCTCTAGTTATAGACCCATTTCCCTTCTCAGCATTTTAAGTAAGATCACCGAGCATATAATCCTCAACAGAGTGAAAAAGTTCACGGAGTGCAATAACTTCATCAACCCCAATCAGTACGGGTTCACCAGGCATCTCTCTACTTATCACCCTCTGCTCAGATTGACTGAAAAAATCACTTCTGGATTCCAGAGGAGCGAATCCACTGGATCTGTTTTTCACCAGATATTCGAAAGAGCTTTTGACAAGGGTCTGGGTCAGTGGGCTGATCTAGAATTAATTAATTTTATAACTTTCCCCTGCTCTCATTCACCTAATTAATTCTTACTAAGTCAATACATCCTTTAGAGTCAAAGTCAATAATTTATCTTTCTACTAACATTTTCATCAAATACGGCGTCCCACAAGGTAGCTTGCTGGGACCCTGCTCAATATTTATATTAATGACATTCCTTCTCACTTGCAAACTATGACTAATATTTATGCTGACGACACTTCCATCTCGGCTATACAAGAACCACGATACTATCACCAAGGCGCTTAACCGCCCATCTTCTTCTCCTGGATAAATACTTTAATACTTGGAAAATAAAATCAACGTAGATAAAACTGTAGCAGTGCTTTTCACCAGGAAGAAAGCCATATACTCACCCACCTTGTCTTCGACTGCATTACACTGGTCTCCAGGTACGCACTAAATACCTAGGTCTCTTACTAGAAAAATCTCTCATGGAAGCAACACATTTTACACGCGCGTGATAAATTCCCGGATAGCTTTTTGCTCTCTATACCCTTAATTGGCCAGTTCTGAAATGAATATCCACAACAAAGTACTTCTCTATACAGCCGTCTTGCGGCCATATGTGCTACGAGTCCTGTGTGGGGATATGCAGCTAATTCTTCTATTAAAATTTTTTAGATTGTGCTCAAAATTCATTAATTGAATCAATAAGCCATACTGCATATATACTTTCATAATAAAAATATTTATAATTCACTTAAACTTTTAACTTTTAAAATCTTATATCCAAAAACTTGCAAAAATTTCTTCAATAACCTACCTAATATTAATAATGTAAATATAATAAATCTAGAGAACTGATCCAAATCACAATAAGAAAAGGCCCAGAAGGATACTTCTGGACTCTTATAATCCTCATAATAATAGTTCTCGGTCATTCCCGAGTCAGGAATGACCCCCTCAATAACTAATTGTTTTTAATTTATTATTTATTAATTTCCATACGACCCACTCAGGCTTCCGACTCAATAGTTTAATCTTATCCGACTCCAGTGCAACGAGAAAGAGTGTTTGATCACTGCAACCGAATTCCCAGTTCCATGATTTATTGCTCTCTCTACCCTCCCATACCCTCAAGTTAGCCCGCCTACCTTCCACGTCCAGACACCAATGGGGAGCTTACGCAGATTGATCCAGGCCTCTCAACATCCCAGAGGCCCAATACTCCAAGTATGGGACGGAGGGACGCATCGCGTCCCAGCGCCCAACGATGACCAGCGATGTATGAAAATGAGCATTCTCGTCTTAGCCACTGAACAGTACGGTTGCGTCGTCTATACGCTCCGTGCTATTTTTTGAGATTTACGCATCCCAGGTCATATTAGCATTCAACTAGGCGTTCCTATAGCTCTTTTCAGAGCTGAAAGGATAGGGCGTCAACTAATATCGACCTGTGCTGTATTTTTAATACAGCCTTTCTGCTGATTTTTGATTTTTAACCGCCAAACCCCATTACCGACCCGGACATGAATACCGACCAGACTCAAGACATGGACTTAGCTAACTCTTCGTCTCTTCCCTCCTCAAGGACTTCTTCACCTGTACTGTCTGATTGCGATCGCCTTCAAATTGCTCAGGACGAAATAAAGAAATTCTCTATTCTACTGAGCAACGTCTCACATACCATCAATGCGATAGAATCTTGCGTGCAAGAAGACGACCCGGAACTGACGCACCTCTACTCAAGGCAGGAGTATCTTTACGAAAGAAGGCAAGCCGCGGTAAGTGAGTTTACTTCTCTCCACTTCAATACCACCCCACGGTTGTCAAATTCACAATTGCTTCAATAATCCTGCTCTTAGCTTCTCTCCCAGTAAATTCTCCATCAAAATCAATCGAATTCCCGGAACTACCTAAGGATTAATAGACCGAAGCTTGTGGGAGAGTGAAGACATTCACTTCTCCCACATATAGGCAAACCTTTAAAAAAGCTAATTAAGAAATTAAAAACTTTACCGTTGATACTAATAATAAGTTTAAAAATCTCAGTCAGAACAACGCTTCGGATACGACAGGAAATTCCCAACCCACCGCGACACAGAACATGCCCAACACCTCTAATGACACCACCGCTAAAACGACCCCTAAAACACTCCGGTTTTTCTTAACATCGACAAAAATTACCTTCAACAATTAAAAACCTTAACTAAAACTATCCCCACACTCCGCAGTAAAAAAACCGGAGAACTTATCAGGCTCTACACAAACAACTTTGAAGACTACAGACTCCTAAACAACACTCTCGAAAAACTTAAATTTCAGTATTTCTGCATTAAGCCTAAACAAGAAAGACCTATTAAAGTAGTAATTAAAGGACTTCCTAGAGACACAGAAACACAACATATAAACGAAAATTTAATCGAACTAGGATACACTGTTGACAAGGTAACACAACTAATTGGCAGAATCACGAAACAAGCACTTCCCATTTTCCTCATAACACTTCCACGAAACATCACAAACCTGGTACTTTCATCTGACTCAACTCACACGGTAGGTGGAGGGTTATGATGGAAAAGGCGTAATAACAGTGTTACTCATGTAACAAATTTCATCATACAGCTGACAATTTGCCTTTATTCACGCTGCCAAAGTGTGGCGAGGCACATCAAACACGCGACTGCGCCATCAAACATGTTGAAAACACATACTGCATCAATTTACTTGTATTATTTGCGGACAGATGGCAAAATTACTCTAAATGTCCACTCTATCCAAAACCACGTAAAGGCACTAACATTACACCCAACACCTATTCTACAGCCGTCGATAGTTTAATTCGCCCAAATGTTTCGTACGCGCAAGCTGCGAACAACACTTCCAAAAACACTCAACAGATGGCGACACTCACAAAGAAAACTCCTGTCGTATCCCAACCGAAACAGATCAATCAAGTTGTCACACCCGCTATCCCCACCCCCTACCCCTGAAGATAATTCCCCGCAAGCCCTAATTTTAAAGACTCTTCAGGCCACTATTCAATCTCTTACTATTTTAACCCAACAAGTAGCTGCCCTGTCCTTCCCTACCCCTCCCCCTCAACCTAAGAAAAATAAATCTAAACTCACAAAAGCACAATTGCAAGCCCTCCTCGAGGCTGCCAGACAATGACGATGAGTAAGCTGCTTGATTGGTCTGAAGCTCTGCTCTTGGAACGCAAACGGCATTCTTAATAAAATTATGGAATTTAAAATCTTCGTAGAGAAGTACTCTCCCGATATTATTCTCATGCAGGAAACACATCTGAGACCTAAACACTTTTTTAATATTGCAAATTACACCTGTTATCGCAACGATCGCAACGCGGACGAGAACGCGTTCGGCGGCACTTTAATTCTAATTAAGCGTAATATTCCCCACTTTAATTTACCTACTCTCCCTCTCCAGCACATCGAGGCTACTATTGTAGTTCTCACTCCCCCTAATTATAATCCTATTTCTATTATTTCAGTTTATATTCCTCCCCGCTCGGACGAGAGATTATTTTCTCTCGATCTAGAGCACCTTCTCCAGACCAACAGTAATTGTGTGATTTTTGGCGATTTTAACGCCACACACAATGCGTGGAACTGCTCAGTTAATTCTACCCGAGGTAATCAGTTAAAAACTTTTACTGATCTTCTAGACCTCACCATTATTTATCCCGATACCCCCACCCGTTACGGCTACCGATCTTCTAACACGTTAGATATCGCCGTAGTCAATAATTTTCATTTTCCCTTCACAATAGACTCTATTCCCGAGCTCTCTTCAGATCATAATCCAGTTATTTTAAATTTCTCCCTCTCCTCTCCCATTTGTAATGACAATCCTAGAGCAGTTACCACCTGTTGGTCTAACTTTCGTAATTTTTTAAATAGTTCCATTCGTCTACCTGATTTTAAAGGTATTCGTAATCCAAATGTGCTGGAATCAAAAATTTCTCTCCTAACTGCCGCCGTTCGCTCCGCCCACCTCCAAGCCTCTAAGCCAATAGAAAACAAGCATCACACTTTTCACGCCAAAACACATCCAAGATTTAATCTATCTCAAAAATAAAGCTAAAGAGAACCTACAATAAAACAGCAATCCTTTACACAGAACACATTATTACAAAACACAAGCACAACTTAAAAAAGCACTTAAAAAACACTCTCAACAATCCTGGATCAATAGATTAGAAGCTTTAAACACTACTGACAATAGCCTCTGGCAAACACAAAAATTCTACCGCAAAAAACGCACTAACATTCCTAATCTCTCTAGCTCTTCTGCCGTCGCTAACAGCGACGAGCAGAAAGCAAATCTCCTCGCTATTACTCTGAAAGAAAATTTCTCCGAAAACAAAAGGCCTCCTGGTGATTATCCTATTGATAATAAAATTACCAATACTTTAGAAAATTTCTTCACCACCCCCCCTCTGCCCCTATTTCTAAAACCAATCCCGATGAAATCACCTCCTATATTAAAACTCTTAAGAATAATAAAGCCCCAGGTCAAGACAATATTACTAATAAAATGGTCAAAAATTTCCCTCTCAAAATTATTTTAATACTAACATACCTCATTAATAAAATCCTCTATTTTAGGCATTTCCCCCAATAATTGGAAAACAGCTATTGTTTTCCCCATCAAGAAACCTGGGAAAAATAGTCACTCCCCAGAAAGTTATAGGTCCATAAGTCTCCTATCAATTTTAAGCAAAATAACCGAATTTATCATCCTTAAAAGATTAACTGAATTTACTAACAATTGTGATTTCATCAATCCTAATCAATATGGATTCACCAGGCATCTCTCCACCTATCACCCACTGCTTAGGCTAGCTGAAAAAATCTCTTCTGGATTTCAGAGAGGCAGGTCCACTGGGGCTGTCTTTCTCGACATTCAGAAGGCTTTTGACAGGGTCTGGGTCAGTGGTCTCATCTATAAGCTAATTAACTATAATTTCCCTCCTGCACTAATTCATCTAATCAATTCTTATCTCGTGAACAGGTCTTACAAAGTCAGAGTAAATAGCGCTCTTTCCTCAATTATTTCTATTAAATTTGGAGTGCCCAAGGCAGTTTGCTCGGAGCCAATTTTATTTAACATTTATATTAACGATATTCCCACTCACCCTCAAACCATGACTAACATTTATGCGGACGACACCTCTATCTCAGCCACTTACAAAAATCACAAAACAATTACAATAGCTTTAAATTCACACCTTAAACTTTTAGAAGAATTCTTTAACACTTGGAAATTAAAAATTAACGTAGACAAAACTATTGCAATACTCTTCACCAGGAGAAGGACACCCTGCACCACACCTACTCTGTATTCATACAACTACAATGGTCTCAGAGCACAGAGGTACACCTAGGATTAATCCTCGATAAAAAGCTCGCGGAGACAACATATTATACACGCGCGTACCAAATTCCGGAACGCTTATCGCTCAATTTTTCCCCTTAATCTGCCAGAATTCTCATATGTATCTCTATAATAAGTGCCCCTACTCTACACTGCCGTTTTGCGTCCCATTTTAACTTATGGATGTCCTGTGTGGGGATATGCAGCCGGTGTAATATCAAACTTCTTGAATATGCTCAAAATTCTCTATTAAATATCACCAGATCCTGCAAGTATACTAAAAAACAAAAAGAAATTTATAAAAGTACTTAAAAATTCTACCTTTTAAACAATATATCAAAAAACTTGCAGTTAATTTTTTTTTCAATTCACTTCCTAATAGTAATAATTCTAATATTTTAAATCTCTTGAAATTTATGACCCAAATTTCAATAAAAGACAGGCGTATCTTACTGGATTCTTATAACCCCCATAAATCTAAGGCGTCATTCTCCGGTGGAGAATGACCCCCATCTAATTGCTTAAATTTTTTATCTCTTTTGTAATTTTTATTCTTTTTTATTATTTAAATTTAATCTTAAATTAATTTCTCGCTACCCACACAGGCATTTTATCATTTAACTGAGTATAAATGACAACAGGTACAGCCGTTGGAAATTTATGAACTCACAAGGTAACCGCTGAAACTCTCCTGCCTAGCTCCTCCCACTGCCTCCTTCCTCGTCCACCAATCAGGGAAGGCGAACTCCATCAAGGCTCCTCAACTTTCGCGCCTCAATACAGCAGTATGGGACGGAGGAGCGCTCTGCGCTCCAGTTCCCAATGATGTCCAGCGTCGTCGAATCCACTTCATTTTTCTCATTCTGCTTCTTGTCGTTGTAGACTCCACAGGCATTTTTCCTGCCCTAGACTGCGACCCTTTTCAACCAAAGTTTCGCCCCAGTTTCATTTTGGATCTTTCTGCATCCGTGCTCTACTTCATATATCGTCACTTTTTGGCTTGGTTCCTTCATTTATAACCGATTGAGGTTATCCACGACTAAATATTTTCAAACTTTACCGATTTTTTATCGGAGTTTGACCAGGGTTGTGCTGGCCCAGCGCCGCATTTTGGGATTTAGACCGATTTGTTTTTTGTGATATCGTTTTTTGGATTACCATGGATATGTCCGCTTCCAGGGATGTAGCCCCATCTATCGGTAAGTGATTTTTTTTCGAATGAACCTTTTTTTTTGATGTCAATAGGGACTGCTCACTTAGACAAGTGTAAACCTGGGCGAAGTAGGAATTGTGTGATATTTCGAGGAGATATTTTCCCCCCCTCAACGACCCCAAATCGACAACACGCCTGAGAGACGGGGATCAACGTTATTCAATGGACAAAATGTTCTAGGAAGTCTTTGACTCCAAAACAAGGAGTTCAAAGTACATTGGGGAGTTTAAAGGATTGAATCGCGCCCCTCCCCCAGTTCGCAGCCGAAGCGGAAGAAAGTTGCCCACCCTGCTCCCTCGAAAGGACACCCGTCGAAGAAACAGGCATGCTGGGGAGCGCCCCCCAAACAACACCTCCCCCTACCCTTTATGGGACGCTGAGCCTTTTTTGGGAGGAAGGGAAACGTCAGCCGAGGAGAGCTGGGGAAGAGAAAAGGAGAAACGAAAACCGGTCGCGGCGGTAAGCAGCCCAGCGGTTCGGCGCCGGTAGCTGCGCCCCGGCCCGAGAAGGAAAGATTTCCCGCTCCGGGGGCGTTGCGCCCATCGTGATTGATTCACAGCGAAAGCAACCGGCTCCCGATCAGCTAAAAAGTTCTGGACAACCACTGGGGGGCGATATAAAAGGGAAAACCCGAGTTTTTCCAGTTTCTGCTGAAGAGCACCGTTTAATTAAAAGTATATTGGGACAACAAATTGCGGCCCCACACTTTGAAAATGGCCCATAACAAACAATTTAAAAGTTGTTACAGAGGGTTACCCCTATTTTTAACCAAGAGAACCATGTCTGAGTTTCACGCATTTGGTTTCACACCCCAACCATTTTTCCCCTGTTGAAAACAGGAAAAAAAATTTTTTTCTTGGTAACCTCCCCCCCCCGTTCAGGACATTTTCAAAATGAAGAAAATTTGGGGATTTTAATTGGGGTTCCCCCTCAATAAATCCTCCATGCCTCCTCAGTCTTATCCTGTCGGGAGTTTTTCATCACGGGTTTTTTGGCTCGTGCCCGAAGTTTTGAAATGTTCAGGTGGCCATCTCACCCCCGAATGCACAAAGTCAGCCAAGGCCCAGGCTTTTTGCAGGGGCCCGCCCCCCAAAAACTTCTTCGATGCCCCAAAACCCTATCAACAAAAAAACAACAACAAAACAAACCGACGAAGAATGTTTAAGAGCGAGCGGTGCCCCAAGGAAAAAAGTCCAAAAACCTACTTTCTGGGAAGTAAAAAAGATTCAAAACAACGAGTCACTGGCCAAAAGAAATGATGCCCCAAATGGCCCAGATGATGGCTCAGTGGGGAAAATTGTCCATTTTAAAAACAAATTTAATTTGTTAATTATGACAAAAAATAGTAGAAACTTCAGGTTTTTTAGCTGGAATGCAAGGGTTTTAAAAAATAGATTAGATGAATTCAAAGAGTATAATTTTTTTGACCGGAAAAATTCGGGTGGAAACACATTCGCCATCGGCCCGGTTGCATTCCTTTCACTTGTCACCGAAGTACCGTCAAAATGGGGAGGCCAGCCTTCGTTAAAATTCTACAAACACCACCCCATTCTAAATGTTTCAAACACTTTTAAAAAACACGGTAGTCATTCAGTTAGGAAACAACAGTAAAATTCGTGGGCTTTAGACCTCCACACGGCCCATTAATTTTACGGAACTCGACGCAACCTCAATCACAGCAAAAAAAGCCTTTTTTCCTTTTTTAAGCTAGCCCGGCGGGAACCCCGGGGCAGGGCTAAGCAAAGGGGAATATTCTGTGAAAATTTGGGGTTTTGGCACTTGATATTCTGCCCGACCCCCCAAAATTTCAACAGCTATGTACCAACGCTATTTTAGACACGGCTTTGCATTTAAATTTATCTCACACTAAGTTTTATTTAAATGCACTTAGCGGGACCACAATCCAGTTATATTTGATTTTGTAACTAATAATGTTCTAAAACCTAAATACCTAAAAAATACGAACTGGGGCGAAGTTTCGTAAATTTTTCATGACATTCCCGGTAACCCCCCAAATGATATTTGACCGCCGTTCAAAAAATTTTTCCAGCATGGTTTCGAATGCCATTTCAGCTTCCCCATCCACAAACTAGTGAACTCTACTCACCTCCGCCTTCCCCGCAAACAAAACGAGAGCTTATCAGAGCTAAAAAAAAGATTTAGAAAACTCTGAATAATAAGATATCCATACAAACGCGAAGTTAATGCTCTATTAGGCAGATCAGGACGAAAAACCCAACCATAAAAAAAGGACCGAAAGAATTTTTTTAACCAAATCCTAAAATTTTTTATAACCCCTAAGAGATTTTTTAAAAAATACCCCCCCTTCCGCCCCTTCATGGTGGGGGAATGGCCATTCGGGTTTCGAAAAAAGGGGGAGGCCTTCAAAGACACACCCCTTTAAGTCACATTTCAGGAAAATGCAGAACCTTATTGTGATGAAAGATCGAAGAAGTCGAAAATTTAGTGAATCAATTTTCGACAACTTCAGTACAAAAACCCCCCCCCTTCCCCAATGAAGTCCGGGGGATTTTTAAAAAAATTTCAAAAAAGAAAAGCTGCAGGCCCGATCAAAATTCCCCCAAATATTCTTTTAAATATTTAACGTTAAATGCAATTACACACTTAACTAAAATATACAATCAATGCCTATTAAAAATCACTTTCCTGCATTTTAAGGCAAAAGTCATCATGTGGCCAACCAAATCAGGATAGACATTTCCACAAGGCTAAGACCAATTTGTTTGTTAAATGCCACTGCTAAGATATTTGAAAGAATAATTTTTAAACCCGAATAAAAAACCCCCGAAAGCCATAGATTGCATTCCCCCAGAACAACGGGTTCCGGGGGGGCCATTCAACGCTACACCATGATACGTGTTACAAATTTTTAAATGAAGGGTTTTGCCCCCAAATTTCCAGGAGGTGTCTTTTGGGTGTCAAAAGGGCATTTGATAAAATGTGGCATGATGGCTCATGTGTTTAAATTAAACTGCAGTTCCCTGACTATTTTAAATTAAAAATAAAACCTTTTCAAATAGAACTTTTGAGTTTTTGGGAAACAACCCTACTCTAATCTGATCTTGCCTTGCTGGCGTTCCCTTTTAGGGGTCTTTCCTTTTAAACCCCACTTGCAACATTTAACCCACGACTTTCCACAAAACTCCACCGTCAGTTTTTGCCTGTTTGCGGATGATTCCCCAGTGTTGCACGGGAGTCGGTGAAATACACCATTAAAAAATATTCAAAATTTTTCGACAAATTTGGTGGGCCCCACTGGGGGATTGATAATGTTTACAAATCTCCCCAATTTTATTCAGAAAAAGGGTTTTAGACCTCCTTTCCAACTCACACTTTTTTTATACAACATCCAGTGGGTTTCGGGAGTGAAATATCTGCCTACACAAAGATAGCCGCCTAACTTTCAAAAAAAACATCGACTATCTCTCGAAAATTTTGGGGAGAATTATTGCCACCCCTTTTTTAAAAGATTCATTCTAGAAAATAAAGTAACCCCCTTTTAAAAAAATTTTCGCCCAGTGATCACGTACGCTTCCCCGATTTGGGGGGCGGGGCTGCCACCCACTGAAAAAATTTAAGTAGTTCAAAATAAAAAACTTCGTCATGACCAACGCACCTTTGGTAGTTAGGAAAACGTCATCACAACGAATATACACATGGAGCCGATTTTAATTTTCATCACTAAAACCCTAGAAATGTTTTAAATCCACGAATCTCAAGAAAAAATTTTCAAAGCAAAACATTATTCACTTTTCCTCATCCTAAAATTAAATAGCATACTTCAAGAAGTGGGGAAACCCCCCCCGCCCCCCATAACACGGGGCATGAAACACCTTTTTCCCCCTCACAACATCTAAGCAGTCTCGCGACAAACCCTCATCCAGATTGGGCATTCGGCGAACGTCACCGTCTTTATTTATGGCCCTGGGCCCCCTTTGACCCCCTTTCCCGCGTTTCCCCTTCACCCCGCCAGCGCATGGATAGGGCGTGCGCTTTGGGGCCCTCCTCACCTTTTGAGTGAGACCCTTTTTGGGGTTTATTCTTCATTCATATGGTTTTTTTTTTTCCCATTCTTCTGGGATAAAGGGGTCGCGGGGCCCCGGATCTCAATTTTCCCTTTCCCCGTTCCGGGTTTCCGAATAAAAAGGGAGAAAGTGGAAGATATGGAAAAATTTAATCAATTATAAAAATAGAAAGTCATTTTGAAAAAGGCAAATGATATCAAATTAATGTTAAAGGATTATATGAGTCAAGGGAAAAATCCATTTTTTGTATTGTCATGAAAATCCCTTTTTCCGGTTTAAATGGGCTATTATTATATAAAAGAATGAAAATTTTTTTAGTTTTTAAAAAAATTTTTAAAAGTTGGAATTTTAAGAGCTTTATAAATAAGGTTTTTTTTTGTCTATTGGGCTTAACAATCATAGAATATTTTATTTGGGAAATATCTAAAATTTTATTGTATTTGGGAACCCCACACAGGACATCCATAACTTAAAAAGGGCCCCAAAAAGGTTGTGTAGGAGAAGTACTGTTGTCATGTGAAATTTTTTTTCAAAGACTATATAAATTCATTTTTTACGGTTTTAAAGTAGTCAAAGCATTCTCAAACCTGGGTTTAAAATCGAACAAAAAAGGGAGTTAAATGTTGAAGTAGGTTAAAAAGTGCTGACAGATTTCTAATTAATGCGCCAAATTTGGGGATATGGTGGAAAACTGTAAAATTGAATAAATGTACTGGGATGCTCAAAAAATTTACCAAAAGTACTTCTCTGGAAAAAAAAATTATGCTTTTTCAGATTTGGGGACAACACTTGGCGCTACAGGCGGGGGATTCGACAAATCAACCATAGGTTTCAATTGTATGTAACGGAATCTTTGAACTCGATTTTTACCCACTTTAAAAGGTCAGATTATTTAGAAATTCTGCACGCTTGTCAAGGACCGATGACAATACAATAACTTCATAATATTGTTGTATTGTCCTTATCATTATAATTAGGAATACGATCTGTACATTTGGCGAGTAATTCCGTATACCACTTCAAGATTTGGCGACTTATTGCATAAACCATTTTCAGATTTGGTGACTAATTCCATATGTTATGTCCAGATTTGGCGACTAATTCCAGATTTAGCCACTAAAAGATTAAGATGTAACACAAAAACCACGAAAAGGCTTGTGGTTAATACAAAAAAAGTGTTCTTTATGCGAGAAAGGGCAGGGTGAGTGCTTCAGCAATTTCTTACCATAATATAAGTTTAGTTTTTCTGAAAATGTAAATAAAAAAATAAGACTTGTGCATGTTAAAAAAAAAATTATGTTCTAACTGCTAAATATTTTTATAAAGCAATATACTGTGACGAATTTTGCTTAAATAGAGTAAATAATTTGTATTTGGGTGTTTAATGCATTTATATTACTCTATGCTATATTAATTTCGTGTTAGAATCGTACTATTCACAAGCAATGCGTTATAATGACGATTCAATGAGAACTTGGCGAAATCTCTGCGGTAGAGCCAAGTTGGCATCATTTTTGGTGACCAAGTTGGTGGCCAATTTGGCCAGTTTGGCGACCATATTGGTGAGTTCGGACCCTCTGGATTCTTCTAGAAAGTAGTGGATCTCTCCATTAACGTCACGCTCGATAACAAGAGCGGTTATGTTTCTGGAAGTTTCTGCCGCGCCTATAAATAGGAGCGCCAGCCACAACCGGTGAGTCTTGATTAAACCAGCGAGTAGTGAGGATTGTTATGACTAGCGATTAGCTCGGCTGTGCTTGTGAATAATTTTTACTTACGTGTATTTTTAAACACTGATGATTGTGTTTGATTGCTGTTGAAGGAGTGAAGACCTTCGGGTATTTACCTTGTAAATATTGCCGCTGAATCCTGTATTTAAGGATTGGATTTTTGATAATAAATTCGCATCTTTCTTAAAGAACTGTTTATTTTCTTTGTGATTGTTTTGCATAAAATCATCGAACCCGGATCTACGTAACAATACGTTTAGAAGTGATGATACGAATTAACATTATAGCAATACATTTAAAAGGTGATAATACAATTGGCATTTAATATTTCTTCTTAACACACTTTTATAAGTTAGACCTGTATCTAAAGAGACGGAATCTTTGAATAATAACAATATGGGACTTATCCGAGGTCCCGTAAACGGAGAGAATAAATACCCTTAAGACACGTTAATTGATATCTATTGAAGAGCAAGACTAATTCCTGCAGCCACGTAATTCCAGCTCAAATATCAAACTCAAGGATAAATTCTACAAACAATAAATAATAGCTATAAAAACTAAAAAAAGAAAACAGTCTTTTATTGTAGATTGCACTAAAAATGAAAAATATATTAGTTTTAAAAAACTAAAAAATACGCTTTATGTTTAATCGAACTATAATTTATTGTATTTATTTCTAATTTCATCACACAATTACTTTTGCAGTAAGAATCACTTTCCTTTTAACCTTGAAAAAGTTCAAGACAGATAGAGTTCGCTAGGAGTATTAACCTACATTTGAGAGAAAAAAAAGTTGTTG
>BMAV01005359.1:0-12041 GCA_019973955.1 Trichonephila inaurata madagascariensis
CTGGAAAGCTCATGTCGGAAACTTACATTTTATTGATGGTAGGAATAAATATGTCTATCTTAACATTTTCAAGAGAAATTTAAGGCAAAGTGTGAGCACAACTGAAACCGGGACTTTTAATTTATACCAAGATAATGATCCGAAACATACTGTAGATATTTGCAAGTTATGGGCCCCCTCTACCACTGTCCTAGTGTTATTAAGATTTGCATAAAGTTCAGACCTTTTCCCCATTGAAAATGTGGGGGATTATTTGCAGAAAAAAACTATATGAGCACCAAATTTCTAACAAGCAGGATTTAAGAAAATATTTGGTCAAATATGGCCCAAAAAATTGATAGATTTTTTAAAAGTGACCCAATCCATGCCAAATAGACTTGAGAGGTCATAAAAAGCGGGGGGCCCAACAAGATATTAATTTCTAAGTTTGAATTGTTTTTCTTAATTTTTTTGGGAAGTGTCCCAATATTTTTTTGGACGTTTGTTAACTCGATTTCTTTTATTATCAATTTTAACCATAATTTAATTAATGTATGAGTTTTGTTCAAATTATTATTATTTGTATTTACCAAAAAAACTTTTTCTCATTTTGTTTTCATTTGTATGTTTATGTAAAGTATTACGATAAAAATCTATGAATTGGTAGTGTGTCCCAATACTTTTTGAGTGACTGTATACCGGTACACTCTCTAATTTTTCGACATAATCCCCAAAAGATTATGTTTTTATAAGTTTAAAAAAACCCTCTCTCTTTCTCTCTCTCTCAGTGGTGCAACAGCCAGAGAGGGCCAAGGCCTACTGTGCCCATCTCAGTTTTTCAGGACTTTAGGTAGTGAGCTGCATGAGCATATGTTCCTATGAGGTGGTTAGTCTGATGCAAACCCCAATTTCCCCACCCCCTAGATTTATTTCCCCGCAAGTTATATTATATATATATTACAAAAAAAACTTTTTAGGGATCAATAAAATTTTTTTGACGGGTTAGAAAATTAAATGCTGAATTGAAAAGTGTTTTTAATTCGACGAACCAATTTTTAACCATTATTATACTAAGTTGATCTTTTTAGGTTTGGAGGATGATTGAATAGTTTTCATTGACAATCTCAAGCAAAATAATTTTTTCATCAACATTCCTTTTTTGGAAGTACGATTCTTTTTCTAGTTTGACAGTCAAAAGGTTATTTTTTTTGCATTTATAATCTTCAATCGTCATCTAAAGCCCTCTTTCGAAAACAACAAAGCACTATAACTACTGCGAACATTCTGTCGAATTTGTCTCGACACGAAATCCGAGTGTTGAACACAAAACTGCAAGGAGAACGAATCGACACGAATACGAAATTTCCCACCCTGAAAAAACATTTCGCCACCATTATCGCAAGCGGGACGAAGACAAATCGTCGTCGGGATCATTCAACAGCATCCAATTATCAAGACATAACACGTAGAATCGTTGACCGCAGTGTTCAAGAATAATTCGTAGGAATTCCACGTCATCGTCGAGATTCAGACAGCTACAATATATATATCGACATCTAAAAAAAATCTGATGCCTCGGTTCTTTTTCATTTCGACGCATTTCTATTTCATATATTGATGTCTTTCTCATTTGTACCGAAGCCAAGCTTCACATCGATCGAAAGACGAATTTTTGAAAGGTTTTTTTCGAATCACGTCCATTATGAGGAAAAACAAAGACGAATGTCCTTCAAAGAAAGAGTGAGTTTTGACAAAACTTGTTGGATAAAGATTACGTAAAATGAATTCCGCCATAAAAGTTACGGCCTTTTAGAAGACTTTCAAAAAAATTTTTTTTTAATGTTCATAATTTATGATACAATTTTTTTTGTTAGATTTAAACGGCAAGATTCAATTCCAAATACGTTTGGTTCACTTTTTTCTCTCGCTATGTTTCATTTCCAATTTTCCACAATTAAACTCCTTTCTTTTTTAACACGCTTATATAAGTTTTACTTGTATGTAATGGAATCTTTGGACTCGATTTTTACCCACTTTAAAAGGTCAGATTACTTCAAAATTTTGCACAGTAGTCAAGGACCGATGACAATGCAATAATTTCAAAATTTTGTTCCATTTTCCTGATCAGAGGATGTCAAAAATAACGAATTTAAGCTTTACGGGATTTGTCGAGAAATTCATTATATCGTTTTCAGATTTGGCGACTAATTGCATACCCCATTTCCAAATTAGATGACTAATTCCAGATATGGCGACGAAAAGACCCTACCTCTTAAAAAGGAGCAACCCTAAAAATGAAAACGCTTGTTATTTTTGCAAATAAAACAAACAAAAAACGTGTTCTTTATGTGAGAAAGGGGGCAAAAAAAGACTCGTGAAAGTGAATAAAAATAATTTATGTTCTAACTGCTAAATATTTCTTTATTTTGATAAACCAATATGTGTTTAGAAGTGATGATACTGTTATGTAGATCCGTGCTCTAGGATTTTATACAAAAACAATCACAAAGAAAATAAACAGTTCTTTAAGAGAGATGTGAATTTATTATCATAAGTCCAATCCTTTAAATACAGGATTCAGCAGCAATATTCACAGAGTAAATCTCCGAAGGTCTTCACACCTTCAAAAGCACTCAAACACATACACACAATTGCCAATATTTTAAAATACACATATGCAACAACTTATTCACAAGCGCAGCCGAGCTAATCACTAGTCAAAACAATGTTTACTCTTCGCTGGTTAAAATCAGACTGACTGGTTGCGGCTAGCACTCCTCTTTATAGGCACGGCAGAAACTTCCAGAAATATAATCGCTCGTGTAATCGACCATGACGTTAATGGAGAGATCCACCACTTTCTAGAACAATCCAGGGGGTTCCGAACTCACCAACATGGTTGCCAATGACGCTGAAATGGCCATCAAAGTCGCCAAAAATGATGCCTTGGCTCTACCTCCAAGATTTCGCCAAGTTCTCATTGAATTGCCATTATAACGTAATGGGCGGCATTGCTTGTGAATAGTAAAATTTTAACATGAAAAAAATATAACATAGAGTAATATAAATGTATTAAAAACCCCCAAATACAAATTATTTACACTATTTACACAAAATTCGTAGCACTGCCCCCTCCTCAAAGACTGCACGTCCCGGGCAGTACAGTCCTTGAGTAAGAGGCATCTATTTAAAGGCAAGCTACTCACATAATAATCACATATAAAGTAAAAAAAGTATTCCACAGCATATACAACACAAATAAATTCAAAACACATGAAGAGATGTAAACATAAATTCCAATATTAAAACAAAACTAATGAATTAGAAAAGAGGAATAATTTACATTATTTACAAAATAATTAATGATCATGGTCTGAACTTAAGGATATTTTTCATCTTGGGCAAGATAAGGGGCTAGCCTATTACAATGTATTACCTTCGGTTTTGAGTGGGTGATTTCAGTATCCGCACCAAAACGTCATTCAGTCTTTTTAGGACTGTGGACTTTTTAGGAGAGTCCTTTGCGACGTTTCGGATTCCATAACCACACTTTGTCGTCTTCATGGAAGTCGTGTCCAGTTGCTCTTGCGTCGTATCGGTTCTTCATATTCTCGGAAGTTATGCCAATTCTTTCCCTAGCCAAATGATGCATTTCCTCCATCCGTGCCTGGAGTTTCTCGATATAATCTCTCGAGGGTGCATCTGCTGACCGGCTGAACAGAAGATCTTGAAGGCAGACGAAGAAAACGTCCGAAGAGCATCTGGGATGGGGAATAGCCGGTGGTTTCGTGAACGGCACTCCTGTAGCCAAGCACGAAAAAGGGCAATTTCTTGTCCCAGTCCTGTTGATTACTGGATACCAGGAGAGAGAGGCTGTTCAGGATGGTCCGATTGAACCTCTGTACCATGCCGTCAGACTGAGGATGTAAAGCTATTGCCCCTGGTTTTATGATTTGGTATTTCACCCCTTTTCTCGGGAAACAAATGGGAATCGGTTTCCCCCTTTGGGACGGGTCAGTTCGGGGGCCCCCCAAAATCGTGAGATCCAGTGTTGATCTAGAACTTTCGAAACGAATGGGTCTCTTGGTCAAATGGGATGGGCCTTCCAGGCCCCAGTGAAACCCCATCACCACCAGGATTTTGTTGTTGCCATCTGATGACCCCGGGGAAGGGCCCCGGGGATGTCAAAAGCTATTCATTGAAAGGCCCCCCCACTTTATCGGCTGCAGCCCCTTTTTAGTGCTTTTTTCTGGGACCTTTTGTGAAAAGAAAGGGATCAATGCGTGACAAAATTTTTCCCACGTCATTACGCACATTGTTCCAGTAGAAGCACTCACGAACTTTTTGAAAGGGTTTCCTTATAACACCAAAATGACCTCCAGTTGGGCTGCCATGGACCCCCCCTTAAAGACTGGGGAAATTCTTGTTTTTGGGGAAATTTAAAAATTCCCAAAGGGAAGTTTTTCCGAAAGTGGACCTCCCTTTTTTCGATAAAAAATGCCATTTCTCAGATGGAGAGAGTCCCAAAGACCGAATTACGCTTTTGTAGGGATGGAAAGGGGCGATTCTTCCCAAACTGGGCTTTTCATCAGACAACTTTTTTTGATTTCTAAGATTGGTTTTTTTTCGGGATCAGCCAGTTGATTTTTTTGGACCTCTCATCACCCCCGGGTCCAATGCTGATGTTGATGGCGTTGTAACGGGGATTTATTGGTCTTTTGAAAAATTTTTTTCTTTTTTCCGGGGCGTTTTTTGGCTCCCCAGGAAAAGGGGGTCTTCTTAAAAGGGGGTTGCCTGCATTTCCATGGCCGATATTTTTCTGTGGCGAATTTCCACTTCATACCCCTGTAGTCTCTGTACCCACCTGTTTAATTTTGGCCTTCTGGTTTTTAAAAAATTCAGTAGCCAGGTCAATAAAGGCATCTGTTGCAGCGGGAAAACCCTTTGACCATAGGGGGAAAGGGTTTTGGGAAGTGACCCAAACTTTTTGTAGCGGGTTTCCTTCCGGGATCACCCCAAAAAAATTTTCTAGTTTGGACAGCCCTTGTTTAAAATAGGGGGATGCCACCCCTCCTGACCACCCTATCTCTTGAAAACCAGCTTCGATACTCATGACTTGCATCTGTTTTCCAGAATAAGGGGGTTTTCCCAATTTCAGGATTATGCCAGGACAGGAAAGGCTTAGTAAGGCCCTAAAGCTTGCAAAAGGCTTTGTTAAAATCCCCCTTGTCCGGGAAGAATTTCTTTTTTGCCTAATTGTTGCCCGATTGTTGAGAAATTTTTCCAAATTTTTTCGATAATAGGGTTAAAAACCCAAAGAAATTTGAAGCGGGTTTGAACATCCGCCGGAAAAATTTTCCAGTCTTTCACACCCGGGAAAATCTTACCGGGTCTGTTCGTACACTTTCCGCCAAAATATGTCCTTGAGAAGAAACTTCACTCGGGAATGGGTGGCATTTTGGGGGGGGAAGGTTAAATTTTGGAAACTTTTTTTTAACTTTTGCCCCGCCTGATTTTTAAAGATGTTCCTCGAAGGAACCCCCCACGATGAAATCCCCACCCCAAAAAAACCCGGGCAAGCCTCTTCGAAAGTCCTCCGGGACTGTTTCCATAAGACGCTCGATTGTTGCAGGTGCATTGCACAAGCCGGAAATATAACCTTAAATTCCACAACCCCCGGCCCGAGGTGAAGGCGGGTTTTCTCCTTATCGTGGGGGGAAGTTCTACCCGCCAATACCCGCTCCAAGATCGGGGTTTGAAAACCAGGTATTTTTTGGCAATTTTGGGTCAGGGGTCATCTTATTTTGGGCAGGGGATAGCTGCCCTTTCCCTTTGGGTAATCTTAAACCGACGATAGTCCCACGGAATCTTTGGGATCCATTTTTTTTTAACCAAGAAAATGAGAGATCCCCAAAGGGATTTTGACGATGGCCCCTGAAAAAATCCATTATTTTCATGCCCCCAATTTTTTTTTGGATTTTCTCCCGGGTTTTAGCAGACGGTAGTGGGTCGGGGGTGCTGCTTAATGGGGAGGATGCTCTTTTGGTACCCAATTCGGTTTTGGGTTAGTCTGGTTCTTCCAAAGCCCCTTGGATTTCTAGAAATACCCCCTTTAACCCTGTAATCAGTTTTCTCCTGCAGCAAAATTCCTGTTTCTCATCTAAGTCCATTTTTTTTGTAAAAAACCTTGACAAAGACCCCTCAAAAAAGTTCTTGGCTATTGAAAATTTGGGCTACAAAAATGACAGGAACGCTCTATTATTTGGGTTCCTTCCTGATAGTCCTCGGCTTTTATTGATTTTGCTTTTCTCACTGGTATGACTGAATTCGGGGAGTCTACTCCCGGGAAAAAGGCTATCAGTACCCTGTTTTTAAAAACTATCTGGGTGGATAATCTTTTTGGGCCCGGGAAGGGGAATTTTTCTTTTTTCTGCTATTAAACCGGATTATACATTCAGTTCTTGGTGAAAAGAGAGTTTTTTTTTTGCTTTTTTTTTTCCCTTTGGGTTTTCAAATTGAGTTTTTTTTAAAAAAGAACGATGTTTTTCAAATTTTGAATGCTATTGCTTTTTCAAAGCCCAATTTTAAAAGTTATGGTTCTTCAGAAAATCCAGCCCAAAGTGCGGGGAAACGTGATATCTCCCTACATATGCCGTATGATGATAGTCTATTTTTCCAAAACCCTTTTAGAGTGACGTTAGCTTTCCTTTTGAACCTGAATTTTTGTCCCCCCGTCACGGCCTGAAAAAGGAAACGCAGGGGGCGCCCAAATAATACTAAGTGTTGAGTTTGCGCCCAAATTTTTTTCTGATTATAGACTTTTTGCCCTAGAAATAAACAACCATACGGGACGAGATGTTTTTTTGTCCTTTTACCTAAAGCCCCTTGTCGCCCCCCAATTCCTGCCGAAAAATCGAAAAATTTTTGGGTGATGGGGCTTTTCATTATCTGGCAACCTCCACCCCGCGAAAAAGGCCATATTTAAATTTTTCCCGTTTTTGGGAAAAAAGACGGTGTTCTCTTCCTTCCTTTTATCTGGAAAAATTTTTTTCTCCCCGGGGTGTCCTTTTTTCCGCATCCTAGCCTTGAATTTTCGTTTCTCTTTGTTTTGAAATTTCAGGGCCTTTTTTTTTGCATTTCCTCTTTAATTTCTCCCATCTCCTTTAGCAATCGAGATTCCACGGCTCCTCTGAGTCAAACCCCAGCTCCTCGGATAGAATGGCGATTTTTGCGACTGGCCAGGGGCGTTTATCCCCAATTTTTTGGGCATATAACAGTGCAATTTGGGGTCTTTTCCATCTGCCTTTCCCCGCCTTCGGTTTTTTTCCTTTCCCTTTAGGCCTTCCCCAAAAAACTGTAAAGAGATTATTTCTCCCGGACGCTCTGGGGTCGGAGGAAGCCAAAGTTGGCGAGCCTTTCCCCTTTTAGGCATATTCCTGTAAACTTTCTCCGGTTTTTTGGAGTCTTCTTTTTATTTTCAAGGGCGTAAATCCCCGGGGTATTTTGGCCGAACCGAAATCCAGAACATTTTATAAGGGGAAATTCCGGGTTCCCGTCGCTCTGTGTTCGGGAAAAGTCTGCAGTACTTTGGGTGGGTTCTCTACTAAGGGGTGCTGCTTGCCGACATGCTTTCGCCCTTCGGCCCTTCCCTTGGCTTCCCGAAAAAAATGGAAAATTGTTCTTTGTATCTTCCTAGTTCGTTTTTCCATCATAAGTAGTCAGTTTCACTGGCCCTGTAAAGGCAATCACAGGCACAGGTTCTGGGAAGGCAGAGACAGGCACAATCTTGATTTCGTTCTTATTTCTAGAAACTAGAAACTTCTTTTCGAGATTTTCTACTTGCTGTGATATAAGGCTAAAATTTCCCTTCGCTTCTTTATATTTTTCTTCAACTTGTTCTCTAATTCTTTCCCCAACCTTGCTCTTTTTTCTCCTCTTTTCTTCTTTTTTAACTACTGCAATCTTTTTTTTCAACTTTCAATGCCCATTTTTCTTCCATATTGATTTTCTCTTCAACATTGTTTTAATTTTCTTTTCTAAAACATTCTTGAGGTCTTCCTGACATTTTTTCATTCTCTCTTGGGCCCTTTTTGCCTATCTTCTAGACCTTTCTGCATTCCCCCCTTTAACTCATTCTTTGTTTCTTTTTGGCTTCTCTGGGATATTCTGCATTCTCTCCTTAACCCCCTTCCGCTCTTCTCATATTTTTTACCATTTTTCCAAGGGATTGATCCTTCCAACAGGGCCTTCAGTTTTCTTAGCCATCCCTCTTTTTTTGGTTTAAAAATCCCCCCTGACACCAAACTATTACGTAGATCCAGATTCCAAGGGTTTTTTTGCAAAACAATCACAAAAAAAAAATAAACAACTTTTAAAGGGGGATTCGGAAATTTAAAAAAAACCCTAAGTCCAATCCTTTTTAAATACAGGATTCAGCAGCAATATTCACCCAAAAATAAATCTCCCAAAAGGGCCCCCATATTTAAAAAACACTCAAACACACACAATTTCCAGTGTTTAAAGATACACGTATGTAAAACCCTTTTTCACAAGGGCAGCCGAGCTTTAAACGCTAGTCAAAACAATTTTTCTCTTCGCTGGTTAAAATCAAAATTTGACTGGTTGCGGCTGGGCCCTCTTTTTTAGGTACGCAAAAATTCCCGAAATAAATCGCTCGTGTCATCGACCGTGACGTTAATTGAGAGATTCACCCTTTTTGGAAAAACCAGAAGGGGTTCCCAATTCGCCAAAAATGGTCCAAAAAGAAGGGCCCAAAAAAGTCGCCAACGGTCACCAAAATTGGGTGCCAAGAGTTCGCCAAATTCTCATTGAATCCCCCATTTAACTAAAGGGGGGGATTTTTTGAATAGTACAATTTTAACATGAAATAAAATTAAAAATAGGTAGTATAAATGAATTTTAAAACTCAAAAAAAAAATATTCACACTATTTACACAAAAAAATTCAAAAAATACGAATTAATATTATTGAAATATTTTTAAAAAGGGGAAAAATAATACGATTGACATTTAATGTTTCTTCTTTAAAACACTTTTATTAGTTAGACCCTTTGCTAAAGATCGGAATTTCGAAATATAACTTTTATGGGGCTCATCCGGTTTCCCCTTTAAAAGGAAAGGAAAAAATATTTTTCAGACCCAAAATTGAATAATATTGAAACAAGATAATTCCAGCAACAAGGCACATAATTCCCGCTCCAAATATCAAACTCATGGATAAATTCAACAAAGAATAAATGATAGTTTTAAAAACTAAAAAAAAAACAGGCTTTTATTGTAGATCGAACTAAAATATGAAAAATATATTATAGTTTAAAAAAAAACTATATAGTGAACTTTATAGTGAATCGAACTAAAAAGTAAAAAAATAATTCTTAATATAAGAATAAAATGATTAACGAGAAAATTAATGTAATTGTGGTAAAAGCGTGGAGTGTGCTTTGTACTACATTTTTACACTAACTCAGCATTTCGGAATAGATCTAGTAAGAAATTATAACAATTAATATTGAGCACTCCACGCTTTTATCCCAATAACATTAGTTTTCTCGTTAATCATTTTATTCTTATATTAAGAACTATTTTTTTTACTTTTTAGTTTGATTCACTATATAAAAGCGCATTTTTTAGTTTTTTTTTTAAAACTATATTTAAATGCAAAATCTCTTTTCTAAATTTCAAAGCGATTTTCAATCCCTCGATTTCGACTTTCAGAGGAATCTCTCGTTCGCTTCTAACTGTTTTCCAGTGCAGTTTTTAATTCGCTTTACTATCTTTTGCTTTTAAGAATCCTTATTCTTAGTTGAGTCACTGTCATTGCACAAAGGCTTTCTTCGATTTTTGATCACATTGCAAAGTCACTAATGACATCATTGTAATCAATTTCCATTGTAATATTTTAAGTGCATAGCAACAGCAGACTGTTAAGCTTTTCATTTGCCGTAGTAGATCTCATTTCAGTCTATCTTAAAGGTAGAAAAGCTTCTCTCTGTTTTACAGTTTGTTACAGGAAGAGTCAAGTAAGTTCTCATTGCGACTTCTAAATGTGGAAAGGTAGTTTCCAACCTGTTTTTCTTAGTGTAGGAAGAGATTCTTCTTATTGTTATTTTTTTCACTTTCATATCCTTTTTAAAATGTTGAAGATTATGGACAGTATTGGTCTAGATATTATATCTAAATTAACTAGGCTTGGTCAGATTAAACAAGTGTGTCTCCAGTGGATGTGCCTGGGATGTGCCAGTTCCTTTATCTTGAGTCATTCTGAAATTCATTCCCTCCTCAGAGCTAAAATGAATCTGACTTGGCGAAACCCTCCTGCTTACCACTGGTACGCAGCTAATTGTCCTGGCCTATCTCTACAGTGCAGAAGATTCAGGGATCTTCAGACGACCTTGGCACCTTTAGAAGCGGTCACGTGCGTGGTATGACTTTCGTGCAGGAAGTGAAGTCTTTCTTTATCTATCCTAGCTCTCTTCCTGCTTCACCTGCTCATCTCCTGGACAGGGCTTTTCCCTGGGATAGTTGTTTGGAGATCAAGAACTGATTTGTGACATTCTTATGTGGAAAGGTCAAATGGATTTGGTGTAGGCTTTCCTGCTCCAAGGGGATTTGAAACAACAACAAAATGTTGATTATCTTCCACAAAATGTTCTTCATCGATGTCTTTGGGGAAGCTTTAAGCCAATTATTTCGTCACATCTTCTTGCTCCTTTTCAAGAATATCTGTGGTCTTGCGTTGACAGCTTCATTGCAATCCCTTCTTTTGTTTAATTGTGTTGTAAGATTGTTAGTAAATGGTAAGAAAACTCGTGCTCGAAATCTCTCTCTCTTGGTGTAGTTGTCTAAAAATCTAGGTCTCTTATCTAATCTGAAAAAAAAACACCCCTTTTTCTGATTTTTCATAACCGAGAGTTGCAAAGCTCTTGCCTCGTAACCATCAAAGTTGGATTTTTTCGGATAAAAATGAAGATAACGTCTGTAGCTCCTTATATCCCCAAGTAGATCAAGATTTTCCTTCTGTATTCTTCCTTCTCATTGGTTTTGTCCACCCTTTTCTAAGATTTCATCCCAAATCACCGTTAAGTACTTTCGGAACCGTGATTTTAAAAAAGCACATAAATGGATAATTTTCATGATATTTAGTGTCACTCAGATTAGAATACATGTATATAATTGTTTTAAGAACATTTTGACAAAAAAAATTATTTAAATACGATATTTCGGAAAAATTAACTTAGAATAACCATTTTTCAAAATGTTCTCCTTTTGTGAAAAATGCTTCTATTATAATAATATTTTGCCTGTACATAGCTCACACCTCTGTACAGAGACTCAACAATGATTTTTGAAACATTCACATTATTTTCAGAGTTACAACCAATTGAAATAATTATCGGCTTTTTTTTTTTCTTAAAATTTCTCCCCTCTGTTGTAAAACATGGATAAACCCACTTTTAAGTTATATATTTCAAAAATTCTACTTGAGCCTCTGTACAGAGGTCTGAGCTTTATAGAGGCAAAATATTATTATAATATAATAAATAATATAATATTTTTTGTCAAAATATTGTACTTAAATAATTTTCTATTGTAATACTATTCTTAAAACAATTTTACATACATTTTCTAATCTAAGTGACACTAAATATCATAAATATTATCCATTTATACGCTTTTGCAGAATCACCGTTCTGAACGTAGTCGGATACTTTAACTTTGTGACGTCTCTCGCGTCCTTCTGCTAACATAACTCCTATGTTCTTTGACGGCCACGATTAATGGCAAAACCTTTCCAACCCAATACCAAGAAGATAAACGAATATAATATGTAAATGAGATATACTTTAAAAGGATAGAAGCTTTGATGATAGGGCGGCAAGTTTAGAGATAGCTAGTGTGGAATCTTTCAGATCAAGAGTTAGCTGTCCTATAGCTTTGGAAGAAATAGAAGTTCATTATAAGAAGTTGGAAACCTCGCATATTAATTTCATTATAGATATTACTGAATCGTTGAAGGAAGGAGATCTGCAAAGGAATATTTTG
>BMAV01005360.1:0-10248 GCA_019973955.1 Trichonephila inaurata madagascariensis
TTTAATTTAAACCGCAAAATTTAAGTTTGAAAATTAAAGAAAAAACTTCTTTATATAGGTATCCGACTACGTTCGGAACCTTTTTTTCAAAAGCGTATAAATAGAAAATTTTATGATATTTAGTCCCCTTAGATTAGAAAATGTATATAAAATTGTTTTAAGAATATTATTTCAGAAAAAAATTATTTAAACAATATTAAAAAAAATGAACATGGGGAAAATTTTCAAAATATTCTCCTTTTGTGAAAAAAGCCTTTAAAAAAATTTTTTGCCTTTATAAAACTCAGACCCTTACAGAGACTCAACTAAATTTTGAAGTATATGACTTGAATGGGTTTACCCATTTTTTTACGACAACAGGGGAGAAATTTCAAAAAAAAAACGCCATAATTATTTAAATTTTTAACTCTGAAAATAATGTAATTTTTTCAAAAAAAAATTCAGACTCTCTGGAAAAGTTTATATTTTATAAGCACAAAATACTATTATTTTAGAAGCAGTTTTTATAAAAGGAGGACATTTTGAAAAAAGGTTATTCTAAGTTAATTTTTTGTCCAAATATTGTATTTAAATAAAAAATTTTAAATCAAAATGTTTTTAAAACAATTTTATACATGTATTAAAAATAAAGTGACACTAACTATATAAAAATTATCCATTTATCCCTTTTTAAAATCACGGTTCCAGGGGAACCTAAAGCTTAAAATTACTCTTAGCAAAATAATGAACATTTTTACAAATACCAAAAATCAATCTGTCAGTATTCGGTACATACAAGGGAGGGTCAAGAAGTTCCTGGAATAGATCAATTATAAATTATTTAAAAATAGAACATTAATTTAATCTTATTGGCCTTCAAACTAGTGTCCTACTGCATCCTCACACTTGTTCCAGCGCGCGTGTGAGTTCTCAAAACACTCATGGAATCCATTTTTTCTGTGGTTCTTTAGTTGCTTCGTCGCATTTTCGATCCCTTTATCTGAATCCACAGAACGATCTCCCTTCAGTTTCATTTTCAGCCATGAAAACAGGCAAAACTGCTGGTGCTGACATCTTCTCTGTATACTTTCTTCAGCATCTTGAACGTATCAGAAGGTGATCTCTCGAGCAAAACGCAGAACCTGATGTTTGCATGTTGCTCCAAAGACAACATTGCAATACTTGACGAATGAAAAATTCGCTTTGTCAGAAATGACTACTGGCCCAGAAAAAAAAATAAATTTCCCAATGCTGATATTTTCCTTTGGGTCCCAACCCCCCCAACAAAACCTAAGGGGTACACCACGTTCAAATCCGAAACTTTCCCCTTGTTGAATTTTCCCCCCTCAGGGGAAACCCCACAGTTTGAAAACGCTGGCTTGGGGTTTATAATCTTCCGTGATTAAAGCTGCTCTCAAGAAAATTCACAAAGGCTATTTTCCCCGGGGGCAAATTACTAACCTTACACTTGTGGGAAAGGGAAAGGGATTCGATCTGGATACCTTCCGTTCCGAACTCGAGTACTTTATCGATCACGTCCAAACGATCATCTTCGCGTGATGTTTGGTACTATAGATATCACACCACCATACACTTTGTCAGCATCTCAGTTTGAAAAAACAGCGTGTCATGCAGTAAATCCCAATATATATTGTTATTGATGAAAATGAATCGGCTGAAATACCTGGCTAAGGAAGCAAAGCAACTTTACAGTAATGGCAATGCTGCAACGCTCGTCACCCTAAACGATATAATCTCAGTAGCAAAATAAAGACTTTTCGATAGAAAAATCAAGCTGAAGCATCAAATTTCTAAAATTAATACAATAGAATCTTAGCAAGCACATTAACAAGGACACTTTAGAGACATGCAAATTCAGAAGAACGGAACACGAAAATACTCCATTTGCAAACATTATCACAAAACGGAACTGAACCCAGAACATCTTTTCTCCCATCCTGCTATTATGGCAAAATTGCAGCACATTGCCAACAACCTCCGCGAGGACTTATACGAAGATTGCTGTGAATTATATGACCCAGGTGGTTCTAAGTGGGTGGGTCGCAGCTGTCACCATGCTCAGACCCTACGTGGTCTATTTCGACGAAAACCATATGTAACGGATTCTACCTCAGTGTAAATCTGAACTTGGCTTCGGCATAGCTACGTGTGCCGTTGTTTACCAGGATTTTTATCTCGAATATTAAGATTTTAGGTATTATGAGAGGTATCTATACTTCGCTGTGATTTTTTTTTAATTCAGTTATTTGTTCAGATATTTTTCAATTCCTACTATTAGCTCACAATCTTTATATATTTATTTATTTATCTTAATGGAATTTTCAATCGTTAATAAAATACACTTTAAAGCGCTCAATTCAACTGAAATTTTATATACAGGATTATTTTGGATAACAATAAAATAATATGATAATAATTAATAAAAATTAATTGATTAAAACTAATTATTAAAGAATTAAAATACAACCACGTTGGCATCATTTTTTTGGGGACTTGTGTCAAAACTTGAAAAAAGGTTTTTTTTTACGTGTTAAAGAATTCAGTTGAACTGAAATTTATATTGATGACAATACAATAAAATAATAATAATTAATAAAAATTAATTGATTAAAACTAATTATTTAAAGAATTACAAATGCAACCTCGTTGGCATCATTTTTGGCGACTTAACGACTCTTTTGGTGACTTGTATCAAAACTTGAAAAGGTTTTTTTCTCACGTGTTAAAGTATTTAGTTGAACTGAAATTTATATACACGATTGTTTTGGATGACAATACGATACTTTAATGATAATGAATAAAAATTAATGACCACTTAATGTTGTGATTCTGGCATATGTACAAACATATTTATATTAATTGTAACTATTTAATAAAAAGTAACTAAAATAAAAATTTTCTTTGCTGATTTAAGTAGGAATTGACTTAATTTTGTTTTTATATTACTTGTTTTTAGAAAAATCAAAAAATAATTGAACAAATTTGAAACAAAAATGCACAAGCAAATCTGAACTAATTTTAACCCTTTCGTAGACCGTGGGAAGATTACTTCCCACCTACAAGATCCTACAAAATACGCCTGTGGGAAGCGCAATTCCCATTATTAACGCTGCTATTTGAACGGTGGGAACACAATTTCCCGCTTCAGTTTTGTGCTGCCATCTAGTGTTCAATCGACTGAATGGAATTGGCGGCAGTTTTGGTTTCGTTTGAAGGCTTTATGTGATTTATCCTACCACATTTATTTTGATGTGACATTTGTACTGTTCAACGATTCTGCAGCAAACGTGAGTAAAACACTGTTTTCATTGCAATAACACTTTCTTATTTCGTATATTTCTGTACATTTTGTGCCAGTAGCTATCTAATATTATTATAAAGAAAAGAAAGATACCAAATGGGAAAGATCTGCAAAATGGGGCATCGTATCTTTTATTTTCTTATTGACCGGATCGAAAATACTATACTGTGAAGTGAACAAAAACAGAGGATTAGACCAGCTAACATTCCGTATAGTATTAGCTCGTCAGCTAATAGATGGATATTCCTCAAGAAAAAGGAAAGGACGTCCTGCTAGATTCCAAGCAAAGAAGTGTGCAGTTCCGGATGATGTGTGCCTAGCCAGTGTGGGAAATCATATGCCAAAGATGGTTTCCAACTATAGACGATGTAGAAATGTAGCCCAAGAAGGAAAGAAAAAGAGGACCCGCTGCATCTGTGCAGAATGGGATGTACTCTTGTGCATTGGAACATGCTTCTCATCTTTTCATGGCAAATAATCACCATTAAATTTAATTTTCTTTATGACTGTAAATGGTTCCATGGTAAGGATACTTTCCACCCCTGAAATTTAAATGTAAACATAAAATTCGGCAAAATAAAATGCGTTTCCTTAAATGCTATTGCTTAATTGTTAATAAAACATAAAAAAACTGGAAGGAATTCAAAAGAAAAATAAATGGCCCACGAAAGGGTTAAACAAATAATACTGTTTTAAATCTGGAATTTAGTAAAAAATCTGAAATAAAAATAAGTAAGTCTTTTTGTGAAAAGAAAAAAAAAATCAAATTTTTAAAGAACACGGCAGTTTTGTTTTTATGATAGTCGAATGGAAACAAGTGGCTTGGGATCATTGATGAAAGGAAATCGATAAGGAATCGAATTACCTCATAACTGGGTAAAAAATGCATAAAACTTATTTTTTGTGATTTGAGTTTGATATAGTTTAATATACAGTGTGTGTGTGAAAATCGCTTAACACGAAATTGAAGGGACCGAAATATTTTCCGTGTTAAAGGACATTGCAAAAAAAAAAACCCGTATATCAACAAAATTAAGTTTGTTTGAGTTTATTTTACTTTACATAGATACGCGTATATGCATATATTTAACAAAAATCAATTAAACAAAAACATTCACAAGAGCTTACAGAAATTTAATACAAAGTTTTCAAATTTTTTTTATAAACAAAACATTTATTTTTTAAAAAATAATCTGATATTTTTTCTTCGCATTGTTTTTTTAGCATCAAATTGTCAACAAATTGTTCGATATCATCCATTATTTTGTTCATTTCATCATTGGAATGTGCATCGGAATAACTGCGCAAACTTTTCATGACGTTCCTTATTTCGGATGATGTGGGAACAAGAGCTGTATTACTCATTTCTTTTTCATCGTCGGAATCCGTCCATATCAATAATATTTTTTGAACTTTGAAAAAACTCTAAAATGTCATTGAATGCTATAATTGGGGCTATACATACTTAATCATCATCTACTGCAATGAATTTTATTTGATGATACAATAGAACAGTCCAATCAGTTTAGTGTTTTCCGTATTTTGTTTACCAAAAAAATTTTTCGTTTAAGATTTGTGGGGGTTGAAAAAAGGGAAATAATGTTATTTGCGGATTGTAATTTCATGAAGATTTTTGCTTCACTGCTTTTAAGGTTTTTCATTGAGAAAATTAAAATCAAATTCTATAAACATAATGTCTTAATTTTAACCAACTTTTGATTTAAATTTTTTTGACAATTTCAACCCCCCCCCCCTTTAAATTTCATTTGGGGCAAAATAAAAGTTTTTAGTATGGCCCTAGGAAGGTTTAGTATTGGTTTTAAATTTAATTTTTACAATTTTTTAAGAGTTTAAAATGGCTCACTCCAAATTTTGGGAGAATACAGCCCCCATGGCAGCCCAAATTTCCCACCCAACCGTTTTAATTTCGCGCCCAAATCCTTTGTATTAGGATTTGACCCAAATTTTGAATTCCTCCCACTTAACTATCAAATCATTCTAGTAGGTTATGGGGACTTTTCCCGGGATCTAGTCTAGTTTTCTTTTCTTTCCCCCAAAGGGTTTAATTGAAAAAGGGAAAACCAAAAACGGACTCCTTCGCCCCCTTTGCTCCACTTTTTTCCCTCCCCGTAACCACGCCTATGGAATTGTTTGATTAATGCACACAATTTTGGTTACCCAAATTTTATATTATATAAATGTAGTTTTAATGCTTTCTCTTAAAAGAAAATGTAATATAATTGCTGTAAAGTTCCAGAATAAATTACGAACATTCTTGTTATTTACTTGAACCTTTCTCTCATCTAAAAGCTGATCGTCGAAGTAACAATATTTATTCGTAAATTCTTCTTAAGCACTAAAGCCAATTTCCAACCAAGGCTGTCTCAGTTAGTTTAAACTATCTTGTTTATTTTTTATTCATGAATTATCAAGAGATAAATAACAAGCTCTTTATCAAGCAAAGTCAGATATTGACTTCACTAGATTAAATATTCAGTATATAATATTGTAATGTAATGGTAAGTTGATTTACGGGGACACGAGTTCCATACTTAGTTATTAAAAGCTTTTGCAAATTTTTATTAATATAAAGGTACTATGAAAAATGTCAATATAAATAATTTAACTGATCTTTTTTCTTATGACTAAAATAAAATTTTAAGAAACTGCTTGAGAAATATTTTACATTAATTATTTACCCATAAGGATGTGCTATATTCAAGATGTTCTTCATGGAATTCGGAAACTTTCATTGACTTGTTGTTCTACTAGTAAAATTTAGATAACATTTCAAATTTGATTATTGGATAAAGAATTCAAATTTGTTCTTCAAAATTGTTTTTTCCAAAATTAAATTTTTTAGTTATGTTGTACCTTTGAATAATATTTGTTTTATATTAATTTATTATTTTTGCCTAATTATTTAAAAGAAATTTTTTTTGTTTTTTCAAAAGCAAAAATTAAGGTGATAAAGAAAGGTTTAATTTGACCCCGGAAGCATTGAAAAATTTTGTAATGCAAATGGATAAAGAATTCATATATAGATCCAAACAGTCAAAATTATAGATTTCAGTTTTCCTTGACATCAAGAATTTTTTACATGAATTTTCGAAAAGTCTAAAAGAAATTGTTATGACGAGCAAAATGGACAATAAAAGTATGGAGTTCCGAAGCATGTAATTTTTTTTCGAATTATCCCTAATTTCCAATGATACCGAAAATTTAAAAGATTTTTGTTATAATTAATTTTAATAAGTTGAAAACTACTTTTATTAAAAATTAATTTTTATAGTTTCCCCAAAAAGACAAACAAAGGGAATATAGCGGTTTAAGAAGTAGTTTGGGGTTTCTTTAACAAACCCCCTTTGGAAAAATTTAAATTTTGGGTTTTGATTTAAATTTATAATTAAGCTATTACAAAAATATGTTTTTGGAAAAAAAAAAAAAATTATTTTTAGAAAAGGTTTGTAAATAAAAATTGGCCAAAGGAATAAATTCATTTGAGAAAGATTGCAAAAAATTTTTTTTGAAAATAAAAGAAGGTTTTTTTAAGATGTTTTTAAAAAGTAAAAATTAGAAAAGTAAATAAAAATTTAAGTTTTAAAAAATTCATTCCCCAAATTTTTCAAAACATTAACAGTTTTTTAAATTTTATTTTCTATCGTTAATGTAAAAGATAAATCACTTAAAATAAAATCCCTGCAAATAGTGGGGCAAAAGCTGAAAAAGAACTAAAAGGAAGAAAATTGTTCCCTGTTATATTTTGTAAAATTTCATGGAACATTATGTAATTAAAACAACAGAGCAAATGAAAATTAAATCAGGAAAATATGCCTTTTAAAAGAAAAAGATACTGTATCGACATTAGAAAAATTAAATTGAGATATAGCTCTCCAACAAAAATAGTGCATAAACCGAAGTAAAAACTTATTCTTCGAATAAAAAGTTTGCATTCTCTCACTAAAGCCACCTCTCTACTGGTCTAATTCTATTAGTGTCTCTGAAAATGGACTAAAAAAGAATCCAAGTAAGGTAATAAGCTCATAGAAAAAAAAAAGAATGCCATTATTCGCCGATCATACTCGAACAATCTCAGTCAAACCCATAATCCCGCCAACAGACGACTCGGCCATGACTTCCATTGTTCTCACCACGCAGTTGTTTGGAATTCTTTTTTATACTTCTTTTCTTTTAATATATAGACGCAACTAATTTTCGGATTTGAATATTGCAATTTATAGCACGAGAAATATTTCTTGCGCTAGCGTCGCGCCTTCTGAAGTCACAATGGGCGGCCTTTTGATGAAGTGCGCCATTCGGTGTCACACGACCACTGTGACCGCAACGGCTCCAGTGATGAAAGCGGGAGATATATATGATTGAAATGGTTAAGACAACGATGCATAATGCTAGCGGCTCTGGGTTATGGAAATAGAGTGGTTTAAATTGTTACACAGGGTGTTATGCTTCTGAATATTGTTTTGAAGTGTTTCAAAACACTCAAGGGGAGATGATTGTTTGAAATTTATTGCTTCGATCCGTTATTGTTAAAGCGTCTCTCTCAAATGTCTTAATTTAAAAGTTTACATGGGAATGTTCGCTATGCATATACTTCCCGAAAATTAGAGCATTATTTTATAGAACAGTATATTTCTGTGTATAGGCGGATAATTTTTAGAACTTTTTAAGTGAAAGTGAGTGAGTTGGCTTTTATACGGATCCACTAACCCTCGAAAAAATGTAGCTTAGAATTAAAAAATTCTGTTAGTCATGCGCAGATGGTTTTAATCCTTCAACTTTTTGGTGTTCTGAACCGCACTTTTATTCAAGAAGAAGGAGAGTTAAATTGACGACGGATCTCCAAATTTTGGGTCTCGGTCAATTGGCTAGGACAGGAGTGGCCAACCCTCGGCCCGAACTTTTCAGCCCGCGAGATTCGTTACAACTTTACAAAATGCGACTATTGTGTACAGTAGTTTTGTTTTTAAAGTTTTTCTTGACAAATAAATCCTGTAACTATTTCTATTTTATACGCGCGTTGCTTCTAATACTACAAATCTGTTGTTGTTTTTCGAAATTAAAATTAATTAAACATAAATCGTGCTCAAACGTAACGGACGAAAACTTGCAACATCAATTACGATACGCAAATACATGCATTGAGATCGACTTGCAAAACTAAGTGAGAGTTGAGAAACAAATATGTCACTAATTAAATAAATTAGACATGATTTGATCTTTGCATTGTTATTATTATTACATTATTTATTTTTGCTTACATGAAAACAATAATAATATATCAATCTTTTTTAAATTTTCACTTCACTAATGGGTCCAAATCTAAAATAAAAATATATTTTTTATATGCATCTCGCGGGATTATAATGTTTTTCCGAAGGGGCCCGTGAAGTTATTTGGGATGGCCACTCATGGACTAGAACGATACCTGAGCTGGCACCCCCTCTCTCCAAATTACCACACCAAAAGAAAGACATTGAGCCAAGACAGATTAAACTGTATCAGTGGTTTCAATGACGGGTTTTCAATGCACTACTAAAAGAAGTTTTTCTTTGGGGGGATCACATAATCCTTCAAAGTCAGTGTTCTAGTCCGATAGCAAATTCAATATGTTTGATTGCTTTATTGATAGAATTTCTCGCTAAATTTTTTAATGCATTGTTCTTAAATAATTGAATTTGTTAGTGCAACGGGTCATGACCGGGACAATAAGAAAGGTCTGGTGAGGCTACGTGCGGCCGTAGATTAAGTATTGCTGTTCTAAACTTTTTCAGATTTTTCTCGAAGTATCGAGTTTTCTTATCGAATTTTGTGACAGTGAAATTTGGCAGCTAATTTGTTGCCAAGTCTGTCACCTTCTTCACTTCTACTTAGTTCTAGTGAAAGTATTCTTTTTTTTGGCATACGAATGATCGTTCCGGACACAATACACTTTTCGCAAATAAGACAACGAAATCTGAAGTTTCCACAATAATGTAGATATTCAACTTTAATTAATTTTTCTCATATAGAAATACTCTAAGAAATTTATACTTACTTTAAATGGATGGAACTATGGAACTTAAATTTTATACATTATTATTCTCCCCCGCTTGTTAATATTGGGGAAGAAATCTATATTGTCTTATGGCAAAATGAAATTTATGCATTATTATGTGATGACCATTTTTCATGTCTACATCTCATACCATAAGCAACTATTCAACTCATTTAGTGGAAACGCATCCATCGGTCGAGTTTGTTTGTGCCTGGGCTTTTGTGATTGCGAGTCGTATACATTTATTTATTTTAAGTTACCGTTTAAACGAATATATGACAATGCATGCTATATACCAGGGGTGGCAAACCTTTGTGGACCAACGTGCAATTTTTTCTAAACAAATATTTAATGAGGCACAGACGTGCCGTCAAATAATTTTAACTTCGGATTATTGGGAAAATAATAAAACTAAACTAACAACTCAAAACTCTTAAATTACTACGAAAAAATACATTTTTGCACTGTAAAGTAGCAACTGTTTTAGTTATACGTGTAATTCAAATTAAAGTAACATTAGTGCGACTTCTGTTGTAGCAGATTAGATGACAGATAATTTATATCAGGATTATAAGATGTTAATTTTAGCAGAACGCATGCTGAATTAGAGTCATCTGCCACATGGTTTCTAAGCAAGTCTTTAAAGTTATTCATCTCTGAAAATAATAACTCGCAGGGGCATAGGTAGATGAAAACATAATAAAATAGCATGAGCCAGCTTCAAACAGTTAAATGCGTCCAGAATCGAATTCTACGTTTCCAAAATTTCGTTACTGGCATTCTTACGCACATTACTTGTTAATCTTTCTGTGTTTCAATCAGTTCCAACTTTTTCCTTGTTTCAATAAACTTTTGAATCCATATTGAACTAGACTGGAAAAACAATCAATTG
>BMAV01005361.1:0-13731 GCA_019973955.1 Trichonephila inaurata madagascariensis
AAAAACACGCTACACCATAATTCAAATCAACTTTAAATTCCCAAAGAGTTCTCACTTCGAGCCCACTCCCAAACTAGCACTGTTTCAACATGTTTTTCATAAGTTTAGGCAAGAGGGTTTTATGTGACCGACTTATTGCAATAATAACAAATAATGGGTTTTTTCCTTTCGAATGGTCTCTCCCCTTCCCTTTTACCATCACTAATTCTATACCCCTTTATTCCTTTTCCTTCCTCAATCTTACACATTTTATTTTTTCTGTTACTATCCCCATTTCTTCAGACGGTTGAAAAATGTTCGTGTATCTCATAGGGTCACAATTCTCCTTTTCGAAATCCCACGACGTGGCTCCTCCACTCTTTTCATTAACTAACGCGTTAATTAACGGCTTACACTTGCTAACCGGTTCCTAAATTCCCGGTACGGTTTCCGTCAAATAACAGACATTTGTAGGATTGTTTCTTTTATCACCTGCATTCATATTGAACTCTGTTCTTCAACTTATTTCGAGTTTAGCTCTCAGTCGTTCTAACTCAATTCTCTCTCATTTGCTTACGCTCCTATCGATAGTCTCTCTTATTTCCTCCTTCTTTCCCGTTCATTTTCTTCTAAAACTCCCTCCATCACCGCTTTAATCGTTTCTATATCATTATTCTCATTTTGTAAAATTCTATCCTTAATTTCTACTTTTCTTAGATCACCGTTGACTTCCACCCCTAATTCCCTTGCTACCTCTAACAAGTCACCTTTTCTTAATCTTAAAAGGAAAGTCATCATGCAATAATAAACAACTAAACAAGAGTACTACAATAAATTGAAGAGAACACACATATATACCAAACAACACAATCCTATTAGTACAACTAAAATACCCCGAAGTAACTATGCAATAATACACAATAAACAACTAAACAAGGAGTACAATAAATGAAAAAATCACATTTATACCCAAAACAATACAATCCTATTGGTATTGCCTAAAAAACCGTAAAGTAACTATGCAAAAATTGGCAATAAGTTCTTTACACTACAACCGTACGCCTCTATCAATATCATAAAATAAAAAACACAATTCTATGATTCTGGACCTCACAAAATTTACATAATAGAAAAAGCACACTTTCTATACTAAAACAACTCTCTTTAGACTCTTGGCAAACAAAATTCATTAGCGAGCAAATTCACTCTCTTAGATTTCCAAAAAATACTAAGCTAACAAATAAATAAATCTCTACTCTGTCTCGAGACTAATCTCAAGAAAAGGACTTACCCTCTAGCACAATGGGGTGCTGCGCCTTCACTTTCTTTGTCGTTTGAAGCAGTTCTAAGTAGAGCCACACCCTTCTTTTCGTTCGGCGAACTTTTAACTCCACTGGTATAAACAGTCCACACTCTTGACAGGGCAGTTTCTCTCGTATATCGCGCACACACACAAAAAGAGTCCTTCTCACTCGATCTCGGAAGATAATCCTTTTCCTATTCAGGCGTAAATTCCAGCATTTATTCCATTTAAACCCGCTGCACCAGATATATAAATAGTATAGCTGTAATGACTTCTCTCAGATCTGGGCTACCTATTTATTTTAACATGAAAATTATCAAAATAATAAATACAAGGGTACATTCTAATTACAGTTCAATATCACTTTGAGTCTCTTTTGGCACTCTTCCGTTCCTGGATTTACCAGCCAGGAGACCGCTGTACTTCGCGGGCTCGTTCCGACCAGTTCCGAGTCTCTTCCTGTATTCTCTCCGGTTTTCTCGATCTTTCCAGCTAGGAGACCGCTGCACTTCTCGCGGGCTCACTATCGCTCTTCCTATCGTTCAAGGACGTCCGGAACCGCTCCCTTCCAAGATCCAGTTCCCTTCTTGTTCGGACTCTCGCCCGTTTTATAGCATTTTCTTTTCCCTCGTCATCCACCGCTCATTTCTTTGTCGGCCTCTGGCAGTCCAAATCCTGCTGCCGCCTTCCGGTCTCTGGCCTTATTGATGCCGCACCCCTCTGCTGCGCTAAACATTGTCTCTGCTCCCGCTTTTCAGTCCGAAAAACGCCAAGGCTGGGTGTACAGCTGTATGTTCTCCGACGAGACGGTGCCTGAGTTCTGGGAAATGGGCAATACACGACAAGGCGCCCTTACAGTCCGGTCAATTGGGCAAAAAGGGTGCCGAACTCGACCACCCAGCTACGAAATTCCTTCAGCAATTAAGGAACTTCGGAATTTTCGCAGCTTCTGTCGGCACGGGATCTGTTGGAAAATAGGGGAAGGAGATATGCTTCGTCACAATATCAAAACAACAAAGATTTTTACGTGTTTTATATGAAAAAAAAAATCTGTAAGATTTTGGTGGAAAATAGGACGATTAGCGTGGTGCCAATTTGAATGCAGTGATGCTAATACAAATTTTTATTTACGTATAAGATTTTCTGAGTCGTTTATGGTAGTTTCATCAAAATCAGACCTTTATCTATTTAAGCTTGTTTTTCGGGGTTTGAATTAATGCTATAATTTCTACTATATGCTGGGTTACTTCATATTTATTTATGTTTATTTTATTCATGTTTAAATTTTTTATATTTAAGATTTTCTGTCAAAATTAGGGCTTAATTTATGAGTTTTAGGTAACCTTTTAATTTAAATTAATGCTATAAAATTCTATTTTAGTGTCTCACAGTTCTATTATCTATACTATTAAAATCCGTATGTATCTATCTATCTATGTCCGTCTATCTTCTCACGAACTGCACCACGCAGAAACTCGCCGCAGGTACCAAAAGCTTGGGAATGATCTGAGGAAATCGTTTTGATAATTTATATTCCGATATTGTAGTTAGTTGAAAAGATATTAATTAAAAACATGAAAAACATTCAACTCAACTTTCGTCTGCGTTGTTGTAACATCGTTATTGTTAAAAAAAAGGACGTAAGTTGGCGTCGAGAGTATATTTTCAACCAAACTGGCCAGGTCTTCGTTGTTACAACAATGAAGACGAATTGTGCTTTTAATCGTTTTTAATTAATATCTTTTCAAATAATTGTAACTTAAGAAATTAAATTATCAAAATGGATTCCTCAGATCATTTCACATCTCTTGGTATCTTCGGCGCGTTTGCCGTTTCTTGCAAAGGTAACCTGGCATAAATAGATGCGTTTGTTTACGTATGAATTTAAGAACACGCATTCAAAAATAAGCAGTCGTTTCAATAGCTAACTGTGAGAATTTTTTTATTCATTACTTAATAAAAATGGATATAAATTAATACTTTTTTATACTAAATTAAAGCTGCATTGCTTTTTATTATATATTACTAAATTAATTATTTAATGATAAACGTGTACATTCTTGTGAAAAACTTTATTTACTGCAAGCTATTATTTGGAAATAGAAATTAGAATGAAAAAAAGATCTTACCCAAGGAAAAAAATAGAGTTTAAGACTGAAAAGCCCGTGCAACGCCGAGCTGAATAGAGGAAAAAGAAACATGACTGACAAGGAAAAGAAGTGAAAGAAATTTTGGAATTTTAATGGCATGAATATAAAAATCATTCTCATCGCGCATATACACCCACCCAGAAGTGCTGGCGCCTCAAGAAAGAAGAAAAGGAAAATTTACAGTGGATAAAGTTATACCCCTGAAAAAGCTCATGTAACACTGGGTTAAGGGAAGGATACAGACCCGTCCGACGGGGCAAAGACGTGGGAAGACTTCAAAGAGAATTTTAATGATTGCTATAGAAATCACACACACACCTGAAAATGCTGACACTAAGAGGGGAAGGAAAAATATCCAAAGCAAAATAGCTACACACTTGAAGAAGCCCGTGCAACGCCTGGCCGTTTAGCCTTTTATATTCGATATTGCAATTAGTTGAAAAGATATTAATTAAAAATATTAAAACATTCAACTCAATATTCACCTTGCATCGTTGTAACAACGTTATTGTTATAAAAATTTTCAAATAATTGTAATTTAAGAAATTAAATGGTCAAATGTATTCCTCGGATTTCATCTTTTGGTATCTTTCGACGCGCTTTTTGTATTTACAGTTTCTTTCAGAAGAGAGCTCTGCATAAATATATACGTTTGTTTACGTATGAATTTAAGAGCACGCGTTTAAAAATAAGCAGTCGTTTCAATAGTTTAACGGTAAGAATTCTTTAATTCATTATTTAACAAAAGAATATATATTAATATTTTTTTTAAAAAAATCGAAGCTATATGGTTTTTTTATTATTTATTACAAAATTAATTATTTAATAATAAATTTGTAGTCATTCAGTTTCTCTTGTGAATAAGACTGGATCAGTTTTGTGAATTATTAATCGAAAATAGAAACTTGAAAAAATATATTAATCCTGAGGAAAAAGCAAGAGTTTTATTATTGAAAAGCCCATGCACACACAAAACGCCGGGATGAACAAAGGAATAGAAAAAATGGAAAAGCAAACTCTGATAAAGAACAGTGTGTCTGACAAAAAAAAAGAAGAAATTTCGGAAAAAGGGAACTTAAATGACAAAAATATTGAAATCACTCACATCGTGCATGACACAATAATGTAGAGCTGTTGGCGTCCAGAGAGAAAGAGAAAATTTTCAATGAGGATGCCGGTATTCGAGCCGAAAAAAGCCTCGTGCAATGCCGGGCTAAAATGGAGAGTAAATAGAACCGTGCTTTACGGGGTAAAGAGGTGGAAGAAACTTCGAAAAAGCGAATTTAAATGACATAATACATAAACCACATACTAGTAAGGCTGACACTCGAGAGGAAAAGGGAATATTTTCAAGGCGAAAATCTACGCACTTGAAGAAGCCTCGTAGAACGCCGGGCCATTCTGCCAGCTCCACACTATTAAAAATCCGTAGGTAACCAACGAATCTATTTACTATTTATGTCCGCCCATGTTCAATTCGAACCGCACCACGTAGAAACCTCGCCAAAGGTACCAGAAGATTGGGAATGATTCGAGGAAGCCGTTTCGACTATTTATATTCCGATTTTACAATTATTGAAAATATATATTAATTAAAAAACATGAAAAACGCATGATTAATTTAACCATTCATCCCTCATTGTTGTGAAAAACCTATTGTTGTGTTTTTAACTGTTGTGTATATTTAATCGTTGTCATGAATTTGCTCTGTCAAACTTATTACTGTGTTCTGAGTGAAGATTAAAAAGTTTGCTTAAAAATTACGGATTTTAAAAGTTTTGTGTTTTCCGTCTAATAGATTTTTTTCGAGGGTTTGTTTTTTTGCAGTTTATAATATTTAAGCATCCAGAAATAAGCAATCGTTTCAATAGTTAAAGGTAAGATGTTTTTTTAATTCATTATTTACCAATAAATTGATTTAAATTAATATTCTATTTTAAAAAACTAAAGCAGTATTGCGTTCTCCATTATTCATTACTAAATTAAATAATCAATACTAAAAGATATATTGTTTTTGAGGATAAAACTAGGTTAGACTTTAGAGACATTTTTAAGCTAACAGTATTGTAACGTCGTCAGTTGTTAGTACACAAGAAAATTTGTTACAGCCTCATCTTAATATTTTAAATAGTATTTAATTCGCCGTTTGGTTATTAAATGTTCATTAACAGGCCAAATGCCGGGCGGACAGTCTTTTCACTCGAGGTCAATCCTTATTCCGCAAGGCACTCGCGACAATCCCTTGCTTTTCCGGGCTCCTCTCTAGTTTTCTCCATGTCTTCAGTTTACATCTCCGGGCTCCGTCCGTCTCACCCAGGGCTCTATGTCCGTTTCTTCCTCTCCGTCCAACGTTCCAGTCTTTTCTGCTTTCCATCCGTTTTCTCTTTCAAGTTCCTCCTTCTCTTCTCCGTCCAAAAAATTAACCCTTTGCACCACCTCAGGGCGGGTCCACCATTCGCCATTTCAATTTTTCTCTTGCTTCGGCGCGTTTGCCGTTTCTTGCAAAGGTAACCTGGCATAAATAGATGCGTTTGTTTACGTATGAATTTAAGAACACGCATTCAAAAATAAGCAGTCGTTTCAATAGCTAACTGTGAGAATTTTTTTATTCATTACTTAATAAAAATGGACATAAATTAATACTTTTTATACTAAATTAAAGCTGCATTGCTTTTTATTATATATTACTAAATTAATTATTTAATGATAAACGTGTACATTCTTGTGAAAAAAAAACTGGATTAGCTTTGCAAGCTATTATTTGGAAATAGAAATTAGAATGAAAAAAAAAGATCTTACCCAGGCGAAAAAAATAGAGTTTAAGAATTGAAAAAGCCCGTGCAACGCCGAGCTGAATAGAGGAAAAAGAAACATGACTGACAAAGAAAAGAAGTGGAAGAAATTTTGGAATTCAAATGACATAAATATAGAAATCACTCACATCGCGCATATACACCCACCCAGAAGTGCTGGCGCCCAAGAAAGAAGAAAAAGGGAAAATTTACAAAGGGATAAAGTTATACCCCTGGAAAAAGCTCATGTAACACTGGGTTAAGCGGGAAGGATACAGACCCGTCCGACGGGGCAAAGACGTGGAAGAAACTTCAAAAAAGAGAATTTTAATGATTGCTATAGAAATCACACACACACCTGAAAATGCTGACACTAAGAGGGGAAGGAAAAATATCCAAGGCAAAATAGCTACACACTTGAAGAAGCCCGTGCAACGCCTGGCCGTTTAGCCTTTATATTCCGATATTGCAATTAGTTGAAAAGATATTAATTAAAAATATTAAAAACATTCAACTCAATATTCACCTGCATCGTTGTAACAACGTTATTGTTATAAAAAATTTTCAAATAATTGTAATTTAAGAAATTAAATGGTCAAAATGTATTCCTCGGATCATTTCCCATCTTTTGGTATCTTCGACGCGTTTTTGTATTTACAGTTTCTTGCGAAGAGAGCCTTGCATAAATATATACGTTTGTTTACGTATGAATTTAAGAGCACGCGTTTAAAAATAAGCAGTCGTTTCAATAGTTTAACGGTAAGAATTCTTTAATTCATTATTTAACAAAAAAGAATATATATTAATATTTTTTTTAAAAAAATCGAAGCTATATGGTTTTTTATTATTTATTACAAAATTAATTATTTAATAATAAATTTGTAGTTTGTCTGTTTTCTTGTGAATAAGACTGGATCAGCTTTGTGAATTATTAATCGAAAATAGAAACTTGAAAAAAAATATATTAATCCTGGAGGAAAAAGAGTTTTATTATTGAAAAAGCCCATGCACACACAAAACGCCGGGATGAACAAAGGGAATAGAAAAAAAATGGAAAAAGCAAACTCTGACAAAGAAAAGCATGTCTGACAAAAAAAGAAGAGGACGAAATTTCGGAAAAGGGAATTTAAATGACAAAAATATTGAAATCACTCACATCGTGCATGACACACACGTAGAGCTGTTGGCGTCCAGAGAGAAAGAGAAAATTTTCACGAGGATAAAGTTATATCCACGAAAAAAGCCCGTGCAATGCCGGGCTAAATGGAGAGTAAATAGAACCGTACGACGGGGTAAAGAGGTGGAAGAAACTTCGAAAAAGCGAATTTTAATGACATTAATACATAAACCACAGACACTAGTAAGGGCTGACACTGAGAGGAAAAGGGAATATTTTCAAGGCGAAAATCTACGCACTTGAAGAAGCCCGTAGAACGCCGGGCCATTCTGCCAGTCTACACTATTAAAATCCGTAGGTAAATTAACGAATCTATCTATCTATTTATGTCCGTCTATGTTCACCCGAACCGCACCACGTAGAAACTCGCCAAAGGTACCAGAAGATTGGGAATGATTCGAGGAAGCCGTTTCGACTATTTATATTCCGATTTTACAATTAGTTGAAAATATATTAATTAAAAACATGAAAACGCATGATTAATTTAACCATTCATCCCCATTGTTGTGAAAACCTATTGTTGTGCTTTAACTGTTGTGTATATTTAATCGTTGTCATGAATTTGCTCTGTCAAACTTTATTACTCGTGTTCTGAGTGAAGATTAAAAAGTTTGCTTAAAAATTACGGATTTTAAAAGTTTTTGTGTTTTCCGTCTAATAGATTTTTTTCGAGGGTTTGTTTTTTTGCAGTTTATAATATTTAAGCATCCAGAAATAAGCAATCGTTTCAATAGTTAAAGGTAAGATGTTTTTTTAATTCATTATTTACCAATAAATTGATTTAAATTAATATTCTATTTTAAAAAACTAAAGCAGTATTGCGTTCTCCATTATTCATTACTAAATTAAATAATCAATACTAAAAGATATATTGTTTTTGAGGATAAAACTGGGTTTAGACTTTAGAAAACTTTTTTAAGCTAACAGTATTGTAACGTCGTCAGTTGTTAGGTACACAAGAAAATTTTTCAGCCTCATCTAATTTTTTTAAAATAGTATTTAATTTTGCTTCATTTGTTATTAAAATGTTCATTAAATAAGGAAATGCCGGGCGGACAGTCTTTTTTCACTCGAGGTCAATCCTTATTCCGCAAGGCACTCGCGACAATCCCTTGCTTTTCCGGGCTCCTCTCTAGTTTTCTCCATGGTTCTCTGTTTACATTCCGGGGCTCCGTCCGTCTCACTCCAGGGCTCTATGTCCAAGTTTCTTTCCTCTCCTTCCAACGTTCCAGTCTTTTCAAGTTTCTCTCCATCCGTTTTCTCTTTCAAGTTCCTCCCCTTCTCTTCTCCGTCCAAAATTAACCCCTTTTAAACACCAGGGGCGGTCCACCATTCGCCCCTCGTCTTCCTTATTGGCAGGCCAAAAGAAAAAGGTCTGCCCTCGTCTTCCTCATTGGCAGGTCAAAAGGTCTGCCCTCGTCCCCGGCCACTTTCGTCTCCCATTTGCGCGGCCAACACAAACACATTCCTCTTCCGTCTGGAATCCAAGGGCGCCATAATTCACATCTATTCATCTCACACCTGGGCCTCACAGCCCCACTCTCTATGCACCGACGTGCATACAGGCCTCGCCTATTCAAGACTTTCATACAGGAATGCCTATTGTCACCGGCATTCTTTAGCCATTGTAAATTCCAGACCAGATGTCCACGCTTGTCCGTGGCCAGACAACAAACAATGACCCCATGGCCACCTGCACTTGTCATCCAACATCTGTTTGGGGATGAATTGATAGGGTGACTTCAGATGAATTGACAGGGTGGGGTTCAACCCAATCGAAGACGTCACAGTATGTAACAATTGATTGATATATGAATGTTTAAAATCAATTTTATTATTTTAGATTCTAAGAAGGTAATTATTGTTAAAAAGTAATGAGTATACTTATAGGTTTTTTAAAGTATATTATATTATAAACGTTTTTCTCTCTCTCTCTCTTTCGCTTTAAATAAATATTTTGTATTAACTAAAGCACACATAAAATTGTTTTTTGTAAATCATTAATCGAAAATAGAAATTGGAAAATCTTATCCATAGGGAAACGGAGTAGAAAACAGTATTACATTCGAAAAAAGCCTATGCATTGCTGGCTAAACGGAGAAAAAAACTTGTATGATAAGGAAAAGAAGCGGAAATAATTTCGTGAAAAATGTTAATGGCATAAATACAGAGCTCACTAACATCAATCCCCTGCAAATACATACTCACAGAAGCGTTGGCATCGGGAGGAAAAGGAGAAATTTCCATGAGGAAAAAAATTTGCACTCGGAAAAGGCCTGTGCAACGCTAGGCTAAACGAAAGGGAAACAAACCTTTCCAATGAAGCAAAAAAGTGAAAGAAATTTCAAAAACGGGAATTTTAATGATATTAATATAGAAATCACGCTCACACCAGGAAGTGTTGACACCAAGAAGTGAAGGGGAATTTTTCCATGGGCAAAATGTAACTCATTCGAAATAGCCCGTGCAACGCCGAGCCATGTGGTTAGCTATTTTTTAAAACTTTTTTTAGTAAGTTGGTGCATTTTCTACTATTACCTAATGCTACCAAGTAAAGTTGAAACGGAATATTGTATTAATTCTTTTAAAAAAATTGATGGAACTTTTTAAATTTAAAAACTTGATATTTTGTGGGTTTTTTCACAAACATAAAACTATTTTTCTTTTTAAAAAAAAAAATACTTTTCCGTTTCGGGGCGCCGTAAAAAGGCAACGAAAAGTATCGCTAAATGCCAGTGATAATTAATTGTGGTAAAGCAACCACAGAATCACGAGTGCTTAAGGTAATGATGAAATGATTTTATTAATTTGTATTATTTTCTTTTTCAATCTCTTTTTATGCAGTGAATGTAAGCAAATTTCTAGGCTTCCCCGATAGTTTTTTTTTTTTTATATTATTACATATTTTTAATCAAATAATAAAACTTCAAGAAATAAGCTGTCGAATCAATAGCTAACATTAAGAAATTTTCAATTCATTATTTAACAAAAATGAATATAAATTAATACTTTTTTTAAAAAAACTAAAGCAGCTTTGTTTTTAATAATTCATTACTAATTTAATTATTCCATACCAAAATCACACATTATATGTTCTCTTATAGATAAAACTAGATTAGTTTTGTAAATTTAAATCGAAAATAGAAATTTGAAGAAAGATTTATCTCTGGGAAAAAAAAGGTTTACACTCGAAAATGCCCGTGCAACGCCGGGTTAAACTGAGATAAAAGAAACCTGTCAGTCAAGGAAGAGAAACCAAAGACATTTCAGAAAAGGGAGTTTTAATGGCATAAATATAGAAATCACACACATTAAGCATACACAGACACCCAGAAAAGCTGGTCTTCTGAAAGGGGAAACTTTAATGGGGAATGAAGCTACACTCTTGAAAAAAACCCGTGCAGCGCCGGGCTAAGCGGAGAGGAAACAGACCCGTCAGGCGGGGCAAAAACGTAGAAGAAATTTATAAAAAGGAAATTTCAAGGACAAAATATAGAAAACACACACAAACCAAGAAGTACTGAATACGAGACGACAAGAGGTAATTTCCATTGGTAAAAAGTTAGGCTCTTAAAAAAGTCCGTGAAGTTTCTTGCTTTTCTGTTATTTTTTGTTGTTGTTGTTGCTGTTCAAAACTGTTTATGGCATCATTGTTTAATGTAGTTTTTTGTTAATTGTACATATACATTTGCATTGTATACCTTTTTTACACATAAATATATTGCTATAATATTTTCTGTTGTTGAAAATAAAGATTTTTGCTAGTCTTCCTTTATTGTAGAAAAGTATTGCTTAAAGTATAACAGAAAGAAAATGACACAAAATTCAGACTAATTGCTATTGATTGGTAATATTGTGAACCATGTTTTTTTTTGTATGTCACTGTTTATGGCCTTATGATCGATAAGATTTCATCTTTGTTTTCAATGAAAAAAATCAGAATTTTTTTTTAACAAAAAGCTATTTGCTGAACTATGATGAGGTGCACATTGAAACAATAATCTCATATTTTCTTTTGGATTCCTTTAAATTCAATGTTGACCTGATTTTTTTGTCGCAACTTAATTTTACTTCTGAAAACCTTGCAATGTATAAATCTATATCATTTGTGATCAAAAATGTGTTTGCAGAAAAAATATGCACCTTGAAAAGATTTTCTCATATCTCCTTTTGGATTTCTTTAAAATTCAGAGTTGATGTGATTTTACATCTCATGGTTTAATGTTGCTTCTGATAATTTGTTCCTCATGTAGTTTTTTGGAGATCATATATCTATTTTATATGTTATCATACTGCCCATGTACGATATATATGTATTTCAGTTATCACTATACTTATTTATGATTGCATGTACTCATTTGTTTGCTCTTTGCAATAGAATTACTATTGCTAATAGAAATGTTGCGTAAAAAAGTATTGTTTGAATAATTAATTTTTTAGCAACATGTTTTATGGTTTGTATCATTCAGTACTGTTGTTGATTTTAGATATTTCAACGGGGACCTATTTTAGATAGATTTTTGATTTTGGTTCATACTAATTTAATTCTTTAGTATTGAATTTTATCTAATACTCTATATTAGATACATTGCAGAGATGTTAGATAGTATTACACACCGTTCCTCATGTAGTACTAATTTAATTTTTTTCCTGTTGATGACTTCCTAATATTTCTTATTTATATTATTTTGTTAATCACTTTATCATCATTAATTTTTTCTTTCGTTTTATCTATTTCAGGTTATTTCAATCATAGCTCAATACACTGGCGTAGCTAGTTTTCAGTGGAACCCGTATCAAAACTCCTTCGGGTGCCCTTTTTCTTAGAAAAGAAAGCCCTATTAGTGGTACTGTAGTTACACATGTTGGGGCCCCCGTATCAATGATACGGTTGATACTGCAGTAGCTACGCCCCTGGTTCAATAGCAGAAACTTACTACTGCTATTACTTTTCTGATATAATTTTTATTTCTATTTACATTCATTCATTTCTGTTTATTTTAAAGCATGCTAATTTTTTCTCTTACAATGAAATATTTGTTTTTGTTAAATTATTATTTAATTTGAGGCCAAATTGTAATTTGTTCAAAAATATTTATTATGTGAACATTCATTAAAAAAATATTTTTAATTTTTGGTTATACTACTTTACAAAGGATTTTACCCTCCCTTAAAAAAAATATAATAATTGCTATAATAGGGGAATTTTACGTTTTTGAAACTTAACCCTGTGATATAGCCCCCCTTTGGTAACCGTATCTTTGATAGTCAGAATGAGCTAGAGGTGTGGGGTTTTCTAAAGTAACAGACATTTTAAATTCTTAATATGACTGTATTAAGAATAAAACTTAAATGTCTAACAATTTAGATAAATTTAACTAGCAAGAATCTAGAATGAACAAACACACACAAAAAGATAGTTAAACCAAATCGCGTAACTTAGACCACTTTCTCTAAATAATTATTCAATCCGCCTACTCTCCTTTTAATTATACTACAAGTCCTAATATCAAATAATCAGTCCTACCTTAATCCAACTAAGATTAGATTTCTATATGGAGACGTCTGGGCGCGCGTGCAATGGTATGCACCTTGTATTACTGGTTTACTTTCCAGGTTACTTTTCGAGTGGCTGTCAATTCACGCATTAGTCAGTCCTACCTTAATCCAAACTAAGATCCTATCACTATATGGAAACGTCTGGGCGCGCGTGCAATGGTATGCACCTTGTAGTAATGGCTAGGTTTCTAGGTAACTTTACGATAGGCTGTCAATTCACGCCTGTATCTCTTCAAACATAACTTTCCCCAAATTGCCATTCTGCTTACTGAAACTTCTGTTCTTTTAAAAGCTATCTTATTTGCCTTTCTTGTTCGCTTCTTGGGTTTTGGTTAGAAAAGAGTTGCCATTAATCTTGGCCATCAAAGAACCCAGAGGATATGTTAAAGAAAAGATGCCTGAGCCCGTCACAACCCGTGCGAAGAACGGGCATTTCAGCTGGTTTTTAAATAAATGTTGACAGGATTTTAAAAAAATTTAGAATGTCTGGGATTTATTTTCAATAGCTTGTCTATTGATTATAAAAAGGAATTCAAATAACACCATACGTCTTAGAATTTTTCCGATAAATATCCGAAGTTTCGGTACTTTTGGCTTCCTAAACATTAAATTTTTCAATTAACAATAAAGTAAAAAGATATTTATTAAATGTGCCCAATAATATAAAAAAACAATGCATAAAACAACCATTGAATACCATGAAATTAAGAGCCTGTATTGCTTTGTGATCCAATCATTCAATTTTAAATATTGTTAGTTTACATACGTTTT
>BMAV01005362.1:0-17481 GCA_019973955.1 Trichonephila inaurata madagascariensis
TTGGATTTTTTTTACCCTTAGTTACTATTTCCCCTTTTACTCAAAATTTGACCAGGAATCTATATCTGGTCTCCGTTTCCGAAACTCATGTAACTGTTTTTAAAAATGAAAAACTTTTTAAAAAAACCGACCAAATTGGCTTGAAAGTTAACTTACTGACCAATTTTAAAAAACCGGGTGTCATTCGAATGAAATTGCCCCAACCCGACTTTTAAATATTACCCTGCGTTTTTAGAACTCGAGTTATTGCACTTTTGTAATGCATTTCTATGACAAATATCAGAAAACCCCTTATAAAAGTAAAACAATTTTTTGCTTTATAATCCTTTTTGAAGCGTTCGTCTTTCAAATGGGCTTAATTGCAACGGATGGGCTTTAAATGCATTCTCTTTTCCGTGTTTCGGTAATTTTTGTTTTCTCCCAAATTTTTACAAAACAGTTTTTGCACAGAATTCAACGCTGTCACGAATATATGGCGCTTGTCGAAATTCATTTGTTCAAGTTATGCCCATTTGTTTTTTGAAATTAGTCCACTCTGTATAGTTTGTTTCAGTGTCATGCCACAGCAATTTTGTTTTTACCCTAGAAACTTACCAAAATTTTACCCATTTCACTCGAAATTCGACCAGGAATCTAAATCTGGTCCTGTTTCACTAAAATACTATAACTGTTTTTAAACTGAAACACCTTCTTGAAAAAACCCACTTATTTGGCTTAAAGCCAACTTACCGACCGATTTTAAAACACCGGCCAATTCTCACCGAACTTAGTTTTTCTTGCACAGAATTCAACGGTGATCAAAAATAAATTTTAGCGCTTGTCGAAATTCCAATTAGTTCAAAAGTTATGCCCATTTTTTCTTTGAAATTCATGCCCTCTTCCATAGTCTGTTTCAAAGACATGCCCACCACTATTTTTTTTATTTTACCCGAGAAACTTACCAAAGTGACCCATTTCACTCGAAATTCGACCAGGAATCTAAATCTGGTCTCTGTTTCACGAAAATACTATAACTTTTTTTTAAACATGAAACACCTTCTTAAAAAAACCGACCTATTTGGCTTGAAAGCCAACTTACCGACCGATTTTAAAACACCGGCCAATTCTCACCGAACTTAGTTTTTCTTGCAGATTCAACGCCGATCACGAATATGTATGGCGATTGTCCAAATTCAATAGTTCAAGTTATGCCCTTGTTCTTTGAAATTCGTCCACTCTGTATTTTGTTTCCCGTGTCATGCTCCCACTTTTGTTTTTATAGAAACTTACCAAAGTGACCCATTTCCTCAAAATTTTACCAGGAATCTATTTCTGGTCTCCGTTTCCTGAAAACTCATGTAACTGGTTTAAAATAAACTTTGAAAAACCGACAAATTGTCTTGAAAGTTCCGACCGAATTTAAAAACCAGGTTCATTCAATTAGAGTTCGCCCCCAAACCCAAAAACATTTTGTACCCCGCGATTTTAGAACTCGAGTTATTGCACTTTGGTAATGCATTTCTATGACAAATATCAGAAAAACACGGATAAAAAAAGTAAAACAATTTTAATTGCTTTATAATCCTTTTTTAAGCGTTCGTATTTCAAATGGGCTTAATTGCAACGGATTTCTCTTTTCCGTGTGTTTCGGTCATTTTTTTGTCTTCCTCCAATTCTCACCGAACTTGGTTTTTCTTGCACAGAATTCAACGGTGATCAAGAATTTGTATAGCGCTTGTCGAAATTCCAATTAGTTCAAAAGTTATGCCCATTTCTTCTTTGAAATTCATCCCCTCTTTCATAGTCTGTTTCAAAGACATGCCCACCACTATTTTTCTTATTTTACCCGAGAAACTTACCAAAGTGACCCATTTCACTCGAAATTCGACCAGGAATCTAAATATGGTCTCCGTTTCACGAAATTACTATAACTGTTTTTTTAAAATGAAACACCTTGAAAAAACCGACCTATTTGGCTTGAAAGCCAACTTACCGACCGATTTTAAAACACCGGCCAATTCTCACCGAACTTAGTTTTTCTTGCACAGAATTCACCGTATATCACGAATATGTATAGCGCTTGTCCAAAATCCAATTAGTTCAGAAGTTATGCCCAATTGTTTCTTTGAAATTCGTCCACTCTGTATAGTTTGTTTCAGTGTCATGCCCACAGCAATTTTGTTTTTTTTACCCTAGAAACTAACCAAAGTGACCCATTTCACTCAAAATTTGACCAGGAATCTATATCTGGTCTCCGTTTCACGAAACTCATGTAACTGTTTTTTAAAAATGAAAAACTTTGAAAAAACCGACCAAATTGGCTTGAAAGTTAACTTACTGACCGATTTTAAAAAACCGGGTGTCATTCGAATGAGAGTTCGCCCCCAAACCCAAAGACTTTTAAAACATTACCCTGCGATTATTAGAACTCGAGTTATTGCACTTTGGTAATGCATTTCTATGACAAATATCAGAAAAACACGGATAAAAAAAGTAAAACAATTTTAATTGCTTTATAATCCTTTTTGAAGCGTTCGTATTTCAAATGGGCTTAAATGCAACGGATTTCTCTTTTCCGTGTGTTTCGGTCATTTTTATGTCTTCCTCCAATTCTCACCGAACTTGGTTTTTCTTGCACAGAATTCAACGGTAATCAAGAATTTGTATAGCGCTTGTCGAAATTCCAATTAGTTCAAAAGTTATGCCCATTTTTCTTTGAAATTCATCCCCTCTTTCATAGTCTGTTTCAAAGACATGCCCACCACTATTTTTCTTATTTTACCCGAGAAACTTACCAAAGTGACCCATTTCACTCGAAATTCGACCAGGAATCTAAATATGGTCTCCGTTTCACGAAATTACTATAACTGTTTTTTTAAAATGAAACACCTTGAAAAAACCGACCTATTTGGCTTGAAAGCCAACTTACCGACCGATTTTAAAACACCAGCCAATCTCACCGAACGTAGTGTTTCTTGCACAGAATTCAACGCTGATCACGAATATGTATGGCGCTTGTCAAAATTCCAATTAGTTCAAAAGTTATGCTCATTTGTTTCTTTGAAATTCATCCCTCTTTCAATAGTCTGTTTCAAAGACATGCATCCATATTTTTATTTTTACCCAGAAACTTATCAAAGTGACCCATTTCACTGCAATTCGACCAGGAATCTAAATATGGTCTCCGTTTCACGAAAAATTTCTATAACTTTTTAAAATGAAACAGCTTCTTTTAAAAACCGACCTATTTGGCTTAAAAGCCAACTTACCGACTGATTTTAAAACACCAGCCAATTCTCACCGAACTTAGTTTTTCTAGCACAGAATTCAACGCTGATCACGAATATGTATAGCGCTTGTCGACATTCCATTTAGTTCAAAAGTTATGCCCATTTTTCTTTGAAATTCATCCCCTCTTTCAAAAGTCTGTTTCAAAGACATGCCCACCACTATTTTTTTTTATTTTATCCGAGAAACTTACCAAAGTGACCCATTTCACCGAAATTGACCAGGAATCTAAATCTGGTTTTCTGTTTCACGAAAATACTATAACTTTTTAAAAAATGAAACACCTTCTTAAAAAAATGACCTATTTGGCTTGAAAAACCAACTTCCGACCGGGTTTTAAAACACCGGCCAAATTTTCACCCGAACTTAGTTTTTTTGCACAGAATTCACCGCTGATCACGAATATGTTGGGGGGCTTGTCCAAAATTAAATTAGTTCGAAATTATGCCCAATTGTTTTTTTAAATTGTCCACCCTTTTATAGTTTGTTTGTGTCATGCCCACAGCAATTTTGTTTTTTTCCCCAGAAACTTTTCCAAAATGACCCATTTCACTCAAAAATTTTTTACCAGGAATTTTTCTGGTCTCCGTTTCACGAAAAATCCCTGTAACTGTTTTTTTAAAAAAGAAAAAATTTGAAAAAAAAACCGGGAAAAATTGGGCTTGAAAGTTAACCTTTTCTGGGCCGATTTTTAAAAAACCCGGTGTCATTCGAATTTTAGAGTTCGGGGCCCCCCAAAAAAAAGACATTTTTAAAAAATTACCCCCGCGATTATTAGAACTCGAGTTTTGCACTTTTGGGAAGCATTTTTAACAAAAATTTAGAAAAAAACGGATAAAAAAAATAAAACAATTTTTTAAATTCTTTATAATCCTTTTTTAAGCGTTCATTTTAAAAGGGCTTAAATGCAACGGATTTCTTTTTCCGTGTTTTCGGTCATTTTTTTTTCTTCCCCCCACCGAACTTGGTTTTTCTTGCACAGAATTCAACGGGGGATCAAGAATTTGTATAGCGCTTGTCGAAATTCCAATTAGTTCAAAAAATTATGCCCATTTTTTTTTTGGGAAATTTTTCCCTTTTTTCATAGTCTGTTTCCCAAAAACATGCCCACCACTATTTTTCTTATTTTACCCGAGAAACCCTTCCAAAGTGACCCATTTCAATGAAATTCGACCAGGAAAACTAAATATGGTTCCTTTTCCCAAATTTATAACTGTTTTTTTTAAAAAGAAACACCTTGAAAACCGACCTATTTGGCTTGAAAGCCAACTTAATGACCGGGTTTTTAAAAAAACCAGCCAATTTAACGAAGTAGTTTTTCTTGCAACCCGAATTCAACGTTTATCAGAATATTAAAAGGGGCTTTTTCAAAATTTTAATTGTTCAAAAGTTATGTTCCCTTTGTTTCTTTTTAAATTTATCCCTTTTCAAAAAAGTCTGGGTTTTAAAGACATGCCCACCACTATTTTTTTTTTTTTACCCGAGAAACTTTACCAAAATGACCCATTTCACTCGCAATTCGACCAGGAATCTAAATATGGGTTTCCCTTTCACGAAATTTCATAACTTTTTAAAAAAAGAAACACCTTCTTGAAAACTGACCTTTTTTGGGGAAAGCCAACTTACCGACCGATTTTTAAAAAACCGGCCAATTTCACCGAACTTAGTTTTCTTGCACAGAGTTCAACGCCGATCACGAAAAATGTATGGCGATTGTCCAAATTCCAATTAGTTCAGAAGGTACAATTGTTTCTTTTTGAAATTCGTCCACTCTGTTTTAGTTTGTTTCAGTGTCATGCGCAAAGCAATTTTGTTTTTTTAACCCCAGAAACTTTCCAAAATTCCATTTCACTTGAAATTCGACCAGGAATCTAAATCTGGTCTCTTTTTCACTAAAAAAATTTTTTAACTTTTTTTTAAAAAATGAAACACCTTTTTTGAAAAACCGACTTTTTTTTGGCTTAAAAGGCCCCTTTCCGACCGATTTTAAAACACCGGCCAATTCTCACCGAACTTAGTTTTTTCTTGCACAGAATTTTTAAAGGGATCAAGAATATGTTATAGCGTTTTTCGAAATTCCAATTAGTTCGGGGTTTTGCCCATTTTTCTTTGAAATTCATGCCCCTTCCATAGTCTGTTTCCAAAAAACATGCCCACCAATTTTTTTTTATTTTTCCCGAGAAACTTACCAAAGTGACCCATTTCACTTTGAAATTCGACCAGGAATCTAAATCTGGTTTTCTGTTTCACGAAAAAAACTATAACTTTTTTTTAAAAATGAAAAACCTTCTTAAAAAAACCGGGCCTATTTTTGGTTTTTAAAGGAACTTACCGACCGATTTTAAAAAAACCAGCCAATTTCACCGAACTTAGTTTTTTTCACAGAATTCACCCGATCACGAATATGTTTTTAGCGCTTGTCCAAAATCCAATTAGTTCAGAAGTTAAGCCCAATTGTTTTTGGGAAAATTTTCCCCCTCTGTTTTTAGTTTGTTTCCCGTGTCATGCCCAATTTTTTTTTTTTTTTACCCTAGAAAAAAAACCAAAGTGACCCCTTTCACTAATATTTGACCAGGAATTAACGGCCCCGTTTCAGAAACTCATGTAAATTTTTCTTTAAAAAAGAAAAAAATTTGAAAAAAACCCACCAAATTGACTTGAAATTTATTTTACTTAACCATTTTAAAAAAAGGGTGTCATTCGAATGAGAGTTCGCCCCCAAAAACCCCAAAAACTTTTTAAAAATTACCCTGCGATTATTAGAACTCGAGTTATTGCAATTTGGGTAATGCCATGACAAATATCAGAAAAAAACGGATAAAAAAATAAAAAAATTTTTAAATTTTTTTATAATCCTTTTTGGGAAAAGTTCGTCTTTCAAAAAGGGCTTAATTGCAACGGGAAAGGGGTTATGCATTTTTCCCTTTTTCCCTGCGTTTCCTCATTTTTTGTCTTCCTCCACCACCAAACTTTAGTTTTTTTCCCCCTTTCACAAAATTGAACGCTTATCAAGAATATGTATGGCGCTTGTCAAAATTCCAATTAGTTCAAAAAGGGGTTTTTTTTTTTTTCTTTTTTAAATTATCCCTTTCAATAGCCCGTTTCCAAAGACATGCCCACCAAAATTTTTTTTTATTTTACCCGAGAAACTTCCAAAATGACCCATTTCACCGAAATTGACCAGGGAAACTAAATATGGCCCCCCTTTCCCCGAAATTATTTTAACTTTTTTTAAAAATGAAAAACCTTTTTTGAAAAAATGACCTTTTTTGGCTTAAAAGCCAACTTACCGACTGATTTTAAAAAAACCAGCCAACCCCACCAACTTAGTTTTTCTTTGCAAGAATTCAACGCTGATCACAATATGTATAGCGCTTGTCGACATTCCATTTGTTTAAAAATTTGCCCATTTTTCTTTTTAAATTAGTCCACTCTGTTGTTTGTTTCAGTGTCATGCCCACAGCAATTTTTTTTTTTTTTACCCCTTTGAAACTTTTTCCAAAAATGACCCATTTTTTACCAAATTACCAGGAACTAAATCGGTTCCCCCGCTTCACCCAAAATACTATAACTTTTTTTTAAAAATGAAACACCTTTTTTTGAAAAAATGACTTATTTGGCTTTAAAACCAACCTTTACCGACCGATTTTTTAAAAAACCGGCCAATTTTTACCGAACTTTAGTTTTTCTTTTACACAGAATTCAACGGTGATCAAGAATATGTATAGCGCTTGTCGAAATTGAATTGTTTTAAAAATTTTGCCCTTTTTTTTAAATTATGCCCTCTTCCATAGTTTTGTTTCAAAGACATGCCACCACTATTTTTATTATTTTACCCGAGAAACTTAAAAAAGGGCCCTTTTTCACTGAAATTGACCAGGAATCTAAATCTGGTTTTCTGTTTCAGAAAATACTATAACTTTTTAAACATGAAACACCTTCTTAAAACCGACCTTTTTTGGCTTTTTAAAACCAACTTACCGACCGATTTTAAAAAACCGGCCAATTTCACCGAACTTAGTTTTTCTTTCAAACCCCAAAGCCATCACGAATATGTATGGCGATTGTCCAAATTCCAATTAGTTTAGAAGTTATGCCCAATTGTTTCTTTTGAAATTCGTCCCCTCTGTATAGTTTGTTTCCCGTGTCATGCCCAATTAATTTTGGTTTTTTCCCTGGAAAACCTTTTAAAGTGACCCCCTTTCACCCCAAAATTTGACCGGAAAATTTTTCGGGCTCCCGTTTCACGAAACTCATGTAACTGTTTTAAAAAAAGAAAAAATCCCGGGAAAAACCCACCAAAAAATTTTCTTGAAAAATTAACTTACTGACCGATTTTTAAAAAAACCCGGTGTCATTCGAATGGGGTTCGCCCCAAACCCAAAGACATTTAAAACATTACCCCGGGATTATTAGAACTCGGGTTTTTGCACTTTGGTAATGCATTTTATGAAAATACCGGGGGAAAAAAGGTAAAACCCAATTTTTAAATTTTTTCCTTTTTAATCCTTTTTGAAGCGTTCGTTTTACAATGGGGTTAAAGCAACGGATTTTTTTTCCGTGTGTTTCGGGCATTTTTTTTTTTTCCTCCAATTTCACCGAACTTTTTTTCTTCCACAGAACCCAAAGGTGATCAAGAATTTGTATAGCGCTTGTCGAAATTTTAATTTTTCAAAAGTTATGCCCTTTTTTTTGAAATTTTATCCCCCCTTTTTGACCGTTTTCCCAAAAACATTGCCCACCTCACTATTTTTCTTATTTTACCCGAGAAACTTACCAAAAATGACCCATTTCCCCCTCGAAATTCGACCAGGAATATAAATATGGTCCCGTTTCACGAAATTACTATAACTGTTTTTTAAAAAGAAAAAAACCTTGAAAAACCGACCTATTTGGCTTGAAAGCCAACTTACCACCCATTTTAAAAACCAGCCAACTACCCGAACGTAGTTTTTTTTTGCACAGAATTCAACGCTGACACCAATATTAAAAGGCGCTTGTCAAAAATTTCCAATTTGTTCAAAAGTTATGCTCATTTGTTTCCTTTTTAAATTCATCCCCCTTTCAATAGTCTGTTTCCCCAAAAACATGCCCACCAATTTTTTTATTTTACCCCAGAAACCTTTCCAAAAATGACCCATTTCACTCGCAATTGACCAGGAATTAAATATGGTCTCCGTTTCCCCGAAATTACTTTAAAATTTTTTTAAAAAGAAACACCTTCTAAAACTGACCCATTTGGCTTGAAAGCCAACTTACCGACCGATTTTAAAACACCGGCCAATTCTCACCGAACTTAGTTTTTCTTGCACAGAGTTCAACGCCGATCACGAATATGTATGGCGATTGTCCAAATTCCAATTAGTTCAGAAGTTATGTACAATTGTTTCTTTGAAATTCGTCCACTCTGTATAGTTTGTTTCAGTGTCATGCGCAAAGCAATTTTGTTTTTTTTACCCTAGAAACTTACCAAAGTGACCCATTTCACTCGAAATTCGACCAGGAATCTAAATCTGGTCTCTTTTTCACTAAAATACTATAACTTTTTTTAAAACATGAAACACCTTCTTGAAAAAACCGACTTATTTGGCTTAAAAGCCAACTTACCGACCGATTTTAAAACACCGGCCAATTCTCACCGAACTTAGTTTTTCTTGCACAGAATTCAACGGTGATCAAGAATATGTATAGCGCTTGTCGAAATTCCAATTAGTTCAAAAGTTATGCCCATTTTTTCTTTGAAATTCATGCCCTCTTCCATAGTCTGTTTCAAAGACATGCCCACCACTATTTTTTATTTTACCCGAGAAACTTACCAAAGTGACCCATTTCACTCGAAATTCGACCAGGAATCTAAATCTGGTCTCTGTTTCACGAAAATACTATAACTGTTTTAAACATGAAACACCTTCTTAAAAAAACCGACCTATTTGGCTTGAAAGGCAACTTACCGACCGATTTTAAAACACCAGAATTCTCAGAACTTAGTTTTCTTGACAGAATTCACCGCTGATCACGAATATGTATAGCGCTTGTCCAAAATCCAATTAGTTCAGAAGTTATGCAAAATTGTTTCTTTGAAATTCGTCCACTCTGTATAGTTTGTTTCAGTGTCATGCCCAACAATTTTTTTTTTTTTACCCTAGAAACTAACCAAAGTGACCCATTTCACTCAAATTTGACCAGGAATCTATATCTGGTCTCCGTTTCACGAAACTCATGTAACTGTTTTTTAAAAAATGAAAAACTTTGAAAAAACCGACCAAATTGACTTGAAATTTATTTTACGGGACCGATTTTAAAAACCGGGTGTCATTCGAATGAGAGTTCGCCCAAACCCAAAGACTTTTAAAACATTACCCTGCGATTATAGAACTCGAGTTATTGCAATTTGGTAATGCATTTCTATGACAAATACGGAAAACACGGATAAAAAAGTAAAAAATTTTAATTGCTTTATAATCCTTTTGAAACGTTCGTCTTTCAAATGGTAAGGTTGCAACGGAAGGGCTTAAGTGCATTTCTCTTTTCCGTGCGTTTCGGTCATTTTTTTTCTTCCTCCAATGTACCAAACTTAGTTTTTTTTTGCACAAATTGAACGCTGATCAAGAATATGTATAGCGCTTGTCGACATTCCATTTAGTTCAAAAGTTATGCCCATTTTTTCTTTGAAATTCATCCCCTCTTTCAATAGTCTGTTTCAAAAACATCCCACCACTATTTTTTTATTTTATCCGAGAAACTTACCAAAGTGACCCATTTCACTCGAAATTCGACCAGGAATCTAAATATGGTCTCCGTTTTACGAAATTACTATAACTGTTTTTTTAAAATGAAACACCTTCTTGAAAAAACCGACCTATTTGGCTTAAAAGCCAACTTACCGACTGATTTTAAAACACCAGCCAATTCTCACCGAACTTAGTTTTTCTAGCACAGAATTCAACGCTAATCATGAATATGTATGGCGCTTGTCGAAATTCCAATTAGTTCAAAAGTTATGCCCATTTGTTTCTTTGAAATTCATTCCCTCTTTCAATAGTCTGTTTCAAAGACATGCCCACCACTATTTTTTATTTTACCCTAGAAACTTATCAAAGTGACCCATTTCATTCGAAATTCGACCAGGAATCTAAATCTGGTCTCCGTTTCACGAAATTACTATAACTCATTTTTAAAAGAAACACCTTCTTGAAAAAACCGACCTATTTGGATTGAAAGCCAATTTACCCACCGATTTTAAAACACCGGCCAATTCTCACAGAACTTAGTTTTTCTTGCACAGAATTCAACGGTGATCAAGAATATGTATAGCGCTTGTCGAAATTCCAATTAGTTCAAAAGTTATGCCCATTTTTTCTTTGAAATTCATCCCCTCTTTCATAGTCTGTTTCAAAGACATGCCCACCACTATTTTTCTTATTTTACCCGAGAAACTTACCAAAGTGACCCATTTCACACGAAATTCGACCAGGACTCTAAATATGGTCTCCGTTTCAAGAAATTACTCTAACTGTTTTTTTAAAATGAAACACCTTGAAAAAACCGACCTATTTGGCTTGAAAGCCAACTTACCGACCGATTTTAAAACACCGGCCAATTCTCACCGAACTTAGTTTTTCTTGCACAGAATTCACCGCTGATCACGAATATGTATAGCGCTTGTCCAAAATCCATTAGTTCAGAAGTTATGCCCAATTGTTTCTTTGAAATTCGTCCACTCTGTATAGTTTGTTTCAGTGTCATGCCCACAGCAATTTTGTTTTTTTTACCCTAGAAACTTACCAAAGTGACCCATTTCACTCAAAATTTGACCAGGAATCTATTTCTGGTCTCCGTTTCACGAAACTCATGTAACTGTTTTTTAAAAATGAAAAACTTTGAAAAAACCGACCAAATTGTCTTGAAAGTTAACTTACTGACCGATTTTAAAAAACCAGGTGTCATTCGAATGAGAGTTCGCCCCCAAACCCAAAGACATTTAAAACATTACCCTGCGATTATTAGAACTCGAGTTATTGCACTTTGGTAATGCATTTCTATGACAAATATCAGAAAAACACGGATAAAAAAAGTAAAACAATTTTAATTGCTTTATAATCCTTTTTGAAGCGTTCGTATTTCAAATGGGCTTAAATGCAACGGATTTCTCTTTTCCGTGTGTTTCGGTCATTTTTTATGTCTTCCTCCAATTCTCACCGAACTTGGTTTTTCTTGCACAGAATTCAACGGTGATCAAGAATTTGTATAGCGATTGTCAGAATTCCAATTAGTTCAGAAGTTATGCCCATTTTTTCTTTGAAATTCATGCCCTCTTTCATAGTCTGTTTCAAAGACATGCCCACCACTATTTTTCTTATTTTACCCGAGAAACTTACCAAAGTGACCCATTTCACACGAAATTCGACCCGGAATCTAAATATGGTCTCCGTTTCACGAAATTACTATAACTGTTTTTTTAAAATGAAACACCTTGAAAAAACCGACCTATTTGGCTTGAAAGCCAACTTACCGACCGATTTTAAAACACCGGCCAATTCTCACCGAACTTAGTTTTTCTTGCACAGAATTCACCGCTGATCACGAATATGTATAGCGCTTGTCCAAAATCCAATTAGTTCAGAAGTTATGCCCAATTGTTTCTTTGAAATTCGTCCACTCTGTATAGTTTGTTTCAGTGTCATGCCCACAGCAATTTTGTTTTTTTACCCTAGAAACTTACCAAAGTGACCCATTTCACTCAAAATTTGACCAGGAATCTATTTCTGGTCTCCGTTTCACGAAACTCATGTAACTGTTTTTTAAAAATGAAAAACTTTGAAAAAACCGACCAAATTGGCTTGAAAGTTAACTTACTGACCGATTTTAAAAACCGGGTGTCATTCGAATGAGAGTTCGCCCCCAAACCCAAAGACTTTTAAAACATTACCCTGCGATTATTAGAACTCGAGTTATTGCACTTTGGTAATGCATTTCTATGACAAATATCAGAAAAACACGGATAAAAAAAGTAAAACAATTTTAATTTCTTTATAATCCTTTTTGAAGCGTTCGTCTTTCAAATGGGCTTAATTGCAACGGAAGGGCTTAACTGCATTCTCTTTTCCGTGCGTTTCGGTCATTTTTTTGTCTTCCTCCAATTCTTACCAAACTTAGTTTTTCTTGCACAAAATTGAACGCTGATCAAGAATATGTATGGCGCTTGTCGAAATTCCAATTAGTTCAAAAGTTATGCCCATTTGTTTCTTTGAAATTCATCCCCTCTTTCAATAGTCTGTTTCAAAGACATGCCCACCACTATTTTTTTATTTTACCCGAGAAACTTACCAAAGTGACCCATTTCACTCGAAATTCGACCAGGAATCTAAATATGGTCTCCGTTTCACGAAATTACTATAACTGTTTTTTTAAAATGAAACACCTTGAAAAAACCGACCTATTTGGCTTGAAAGCCAACTTACCGACCGATTTTAAAACACCAGCCAATTCTCACCGAACGTAGTTTTTCTTGCACAGAATTCAACGCCGATCACGAATATGTATGGCGCTTGTCAAAATTCCAATTAGTTCAAAAGTTATGCTCATTTGTTTCTTTGAAATTCATCCCCTCTTTCAATAGTCTGTTTCAAAGACATGCCCACCACTATTTTTTATTTTACCCGAGAAACTTATCAAAGTGACCCATTTCATTCGAAAATCGACCAGGAATCTAAATCTGGTCTCCGTTTCACGAAATTACTATAACTCATTTTTAAAAAGAAACACCTTCTTGAAAAAACCGACCTATTTGGATTGAAAGCCAATTTACCCACCGATTTTAAAACACCGGCCATCTCCAGAACTTAGTTTTCTTGCACAGAATTCAACGGTATCAAGAATATGTATTAGCGCTTGTCAGAAATTCTATAAGTTCAAAAAGTTATGCCCATTTTTTCTTTGAAATTCACCCTCTTTCATAGTCTGTTTCGACTGCCACCACTATTTTTTTTATTTTACCCGAGAAAAATTTCCGTGACCCATTTCACACGAAATTGACCAGGACTTAAATATGGTCTCCGTTTCAAAAAATTACTTAACTGTTTTTAAAATGAAACACCGAAAAACCGACCTATTTGGCTTGAAAGCCAACTTACCGACCGATTTTAAAAAAAACCGGGGCCCAAATTTCACCGAACTTTTTTTCTTGCACAGAATTCACCGTGATCAGAAATATTATAGCGCTTGTCCAAAAAACCAAAGTTCAAAATTATGCCCAAATTTTTTCTTTTTAAATTCGTCCACTTGTAAGTTTGTTTCAGTGTCATGCCCACAGCAATTTTGTTTTTTCCCAGAAAAACCAAAGTGACCCATTTCACCAAAAAATTTTACCAGGAATCTTTTCTGGTCTCCGTTTCCGAAACCCATGAACTGTTTTAAAATGAAAACTTTTTAAAACCGACCAAATTGTCTTGAAAATTAACTTTCTACCGATTTTAAAACCAGGTGTCATTCGAATGAGGGTTGCCCCCAAAACCCCAAAAACATTTAAAAAAATTACCGCAATTATTAGAACTCGAGTTGCACTTTGGTAATGCATTTCTATGACAAATATCAGAAAAAAAACGGATGTAAAAAAATTTTTTGCTTTATAATCCTTTTTGAAGCGTTCGTTTTTTGGGGTTAAATAACGGATTTCTTTTTCCGTGTTTTCCTCATTTTTTTTTCTTCCTCCCACCCCACCGAACTTGGTTTTTTTTTGCCCAAAATTTAACGGTGATCAAAAATTTGTATAGGATTTTCAGAATTCCAAATAGTTGAGTTATGCCCATTTTTCTTTTTAAAATGCCCCTTTCATAGTCTGTTTCAAAGACATGCCCACCATATTTTTTTTTTATTTTACCCGGGAAATTACCAAAGTGACCCATTTCACACGAAATTCGACCCGGGAAACTAAATATGGGCTCCGTTTCACGAAATTACTATAACTGTTTTTTTAAAAATGAACACCTTGAAAAACTGACCTATTTGGCTTGAAAGCCAACTTTACCGACCGATTTTAAACACCAGCCAATTCTCAATGAACTTTTGTTTTTCTTGCACTGGTAATTCAACGCTGAGCACGAATATGTATATAGCGCTTGTCCAAAATCTACTAGTTCAGAAGTTATGCCCAATTGTTTCTTTGAAATTCGTCCACTCTGTATAGTTTGTTTCAGTGTCATGTCCACAGCAATTTTATTTTTTTTACCCTAGAAACTTACCAAAGTGACCCATTTCACTCGAAATTCGACCAGAAATCTAAATCTGGTCTCCGTTTCACGAAATACTATAACTGTTTCTTAAAATGAAACACCTTCTTGAAAACCGACCTATTTGCCTTGAAAGCCAAATTCGACCGACTTTTAAACACCGGCCAATTCTCACCGAACTTACCTCTTTTGCATAGAATTCAACGCTGATCAATATCTATGGCGATTGGGTCTCAAATTCCACCTAGTTCAGAAGTTATGCCCAATTGTTTCGGTACCGTCCTACTCTTGTATAGCTTGTTTCAAAGTGTCAGGCCCACAGCAATTTTGTTTTTTTAATTCTAGACCAACCAAAGTGACCCATTTCACTCAAAAATTTGACCAGGAATCTATATCTGGTCTCCGTTTCACGAAACTCATGTAACTGGTTTTAAAATGAAAACTTTGAAAACCGACCAAATTGGCTTCTTGAAAGTTAACCATTGACCGATTTTAAAAAACCAGGTGTCATTTGAATGAGAGTTTGCCCTCAAACAAAGACTTTAAAACATTACCCTCAAGTGATTACCCTGAGTTATTGCACTTTGGTAATGCATTTCTATGACAAATATCAGAAAACACTTATAAAAAGTAAAACAATTTTTAATTGTTTTATAATCCTTTTTTTGAAGCGTTCGTCTTTTCAAATGGGCTTAATTGCAACGGATGGGCTGAAATACATTCTCTTTTCCGTGCGTTTCGGTCATTTTTTTTGTCTTCCTCCAATTTACCAAACTTAGTTTTCTCTTGCACACAGAATTCAACGCTGATCACAAATATGTATGGCGTTTGTCGAAATTCCACTAGTTCAAAAGTTAGTTCATTTGTTTCTTTTGAAATTCATCCCCTTTCAATAGTCTGTTTCAAAGACATGCCTACCACTATTTTTTATTTTACCCGAGTAAAACTTACCAAAGTGACCCATTTCACTCGAAATTGACCAGGAATTAAATATGGTCTCCGTTTCACTTGTGTACCACTATAACTTTTTTTTAAAAATGAAACACCTTCTTGAAAACCTGACCTATTTGGCTTAAAAAGCCAACTTACTGACTGATTTTAAAAACACCCAGCCAATTCTCACCGAACTTAGTTTTTCTAGCACAGAATTCAACGATGATCACAATATGTATGGCGCTTATACAAAATTCAATTAGTTCAGAGGTTATGCGCAATTGTTTCTTTGAAATTCGTCCACTCTGTATAGTTTGTCTCAGTGTCATGCCCCACAGCAATTTTAGGAGCTTTTTTACCCTAGAAACTAATCAAAAGTGACCCATTTCATCTCGAAATTGACCAGAATCTAAATCTGGTCTCCGTTTCACGAAATTACTATAACTCATTTTTAAAATGAAACACCTTCTTGAAAAAACCGACCTATTTGGCTTGAAAGCCAATTTACTCCACCGATTTTAAACACCTGCCAATTCTCACAAAATCCTAGTTTTCTTGCACAGAATTCAACGGTGATCAAGAATATGTATAGCGCTTGTCGAAATTCCAATTAGTTCAAAAGTTATGCCCATTTTTTCTTTGAAATTCATCCCCTCTTCTCATAGTCTTCGTTCTCAAAGACATGCCCACCCACTCATTTTCCTTTATTTTACCCCGAGAAACTTAATAAAAGTGACCCATTTTCCCACACGAAATTCGACCAGGAATCTAAATATGGTCTCCGTTTCACGAAATTACTATAACTGTTTTTTAAAATGAAATCCCTTCTTGAAAACTGACCTATTTGGCTTGAAAGCCACTTACTGACCGATTTTTAAAACACCGGCCAATTCTCACGGAACTTTAAGGCTTTTTCTTGCACAGAATTCAACGCCGATCACGAATATGTATGGCGCTTGTCCAAATTCCAATTAGTTCAGAAGTTATGCCCAATTGTTTCTTTGAAATTCGTCCACTCTGTATAGTTTGTTTCCAGTGTCATGCCCAGAGCAATTTTTGTTTTTTTTTACTCCTAGAAACTACAACCAAAGTGACCCATTTTACCAAAATTTGACCAGGAATCTATATCTGGTCTCCGTATCACGAAATCCTTCATGTAACTGTTTTAAAAATGAAAACTTTGAAAAACCGACCAAATTGTCTGAAAGTTAACTTACTGACCGATTTTAAAAACCAGGTGTCATTCGAATGAGAGTTCGCCCCCAAAACCCAAAGAATATTTAAACATTACCCCTGCGATTATTAAACCCGAGTTATTGCACTTTGGTAATGCATTTCTATGACAAATATCAGAAAACATTGATAAAAAAGTAAAACAATTTTAATTGCTTTATAATCCTTTTTGAAGCGTTCGTATTTCAAATGGGCTAATTGAAACGGATTTCTCTTTTTTCCGTGTGTTTCGGTCATTTTTGTCTTCCCTCCACCCTCACCGAACTTGGTTTTTCTTGCACAGAATTCAACGGTGATCAAGAATATGTATAGCGCTTGTCGACCCACTAGTTCGTGTTATGCTCCATTTCTTCTTTTGAAATTCATCCCCTCTTTCATAGTCTGTTTCCAAAAGACATGCCCACCACTATTTTTCTTATTTTACCCGAGAAACTTACCAAAGTGACCCATTTCTGCTCGAAATTCGACCAGGAATCTAAATATGGTCTCCGCTCTTTACGAAATTACTATAACTGTTTTTAAATGAAACACCTTTGAAAACCGACCTATTTGGCTTTGAAAGCCAACTTACCGACCGGGATTTTAAAACACCAGCCAATTTCACCGAACTTTGTTTTTCTTGCACAGAATTCAACGCTGAGCACGAATATGTATAGCGCTTTGTCCAAAAAATCTAGTTCAGAAGTTATGCCCAATTGTTTCTTTTGAAATTCGTCCTACCTGTATAGTTTGTTTCCAGTGTCATGTCCACAGCAATTTTATTTTTTTTACCCTAGAAACTTACCAAAGTGACCCATTTCACTCGAAATTCGACCAGAAA
>BMAV01005363.1:0-39799 GCA_019973955.1 Trichonephila inaurata madagascariensis
AAAAATATTTATGCATTCAAAATCAATACCCAGAAAATATTTTCTTAAATAAAATATTTTCCTATTATTTTCAGTTTTAACACGTTACAATCCTTTAAAAAATTACCTTTACATGAATTATTACAAATCTCCCTTATACAAAACAACAAGAGAGAGAAAATAGCATAAGAGAGAGTGTGTGTGTGTGTTGTACATAGTAATACTATAGAAAACTCAGGCCTAGGACTAAGATTATAAGGCTAAACAAAGCTCTAAGGTACCAAACTTTTAATGAAAAAATATAGAGGGGGTGGGGATTTTTTGTGCTGTTATGAATTTCAAAAATTTCAATTACCACTATCAAGGAACATCAAATAGAAACCTACATACACACAGTCGGATTCCATTTAACAAAGCGCTAAATTCCAAAAAAAGTTCGTTCTTGAAAATTTTAAAAGAGATTATTTTTAAAATGAAATTTTAAAAAAAAAAAAATAAACGTTAAATTTCTAACAATGATTTTAAAAAAGTAATTATTCAACCTTTTTCAAATTAATATTATTTTTTTTTTCTTATCCAAAAAAAAAAAAAAGAATAAAAACTGAAAGGAAAAAAAAAAAAAGAATGTCGAGGTAAGACTGTATTTTTTAAAAAAGGGAAAAAAATTTTTTTAAAAAAATTAATGAATTTTAAAGGACATGTTTAAATTTTAAAGCATAAAAAAGTACTTTTTCCTTTATTTTATAACACAAACAATGCGCCCTTTTTAATTTTAAAATTTTCTAAACAGTTAATTTTGTTTGAGCCTTTTATTGGAAAAATTTTTTTTCATAATACGCCTCACATCTTTTGCAATGCCGGGAAATCTTTTCAGGGTTTTTTCGTTCTTTCTTTAAATTTTTTTCCCGCCATCTATTTACCGAAAGTCACCCAATGCCTTTGAAATTGAAGAGTGTCCAGAGCCCGAACATTTTATCTCGCTTTGTGTATCCACTTAAAACTCCTGTCGACATTTCATAGGCATTATTTTAAACTTTTAGAGCAAGAATTCGATGAATCCTAATTTTGTAACTTATCTCGATTTTTTATTATAGTTGAAAATCTGTTTCGAGGCATACAAAGTTTTAAAACAATGTACTTTTTCTTGACGTCTTTATCGACTTCCTGAGGAATTAAATTTTTTTGTTTGATGCCCAAGCTTTTACGTTTTGACACATTCGAACAACAAGAAATGAAGTTACCAGTACGGCTAATCAACATTACAAATAATCGGAAACTAGTTCAAGGACAAGAGACGACTCCACTACGGGTGAAAGGGGATATCGAAAATGTTTCTAGTGAGCTGGACAAGAGATTAGAGGCTGGACTTCTTGGATAAAACACCCAGAATTCTATTGCTCTCAGCGAGTTAGGCAGCTGATAAAATCAGTTCAAAAGTTATGACCACCATAAAATGAATTAAAAGAGAGAATAACTTGAAATTTTCAGAAATACTTTAAAAATAGTTAGAAAAAGAATTGAATCACAAGAAAAAAATTTCGTTATATAGAAAATGCACTTCGTTAGAGGGAGGTTATTTCACGAAGAAAATCGTAAAATGTTCTTGGTCCCTGGAAAAAGTTCGCTATATAGAAAAATTCGCAATACAGAGGTTCATAATACGGAGGCTTGCCTGTGTTTAGAAAAATTATAATAAATTTAAAAGTACTTAAAACTAATGTAAAAATCTAAAATATTGAATCACAAGAATATTAAGATCAATTCATTTACTTCACTTTGAAGAAACTAAACAAAAGAATTCGAAGAATTGTATTTCCTATATAACGTTCGTTAGTGAAATTAATAAAATATTAAGCTAAAAAAATATGTAAAGTTTTTTTTAAAAAAATAGTTAAAAAAATAAAAAGTAAAAAAATTAAAATTAAAAATTTTTGACAAATTTGTATAAAATTAAAAAATATATATATTAACTGGTTGTGATATCTTAAATTAAGTTCTATATATAATGAAGTTAAGATTTGTGCCCAAGCGATACTATCATTGGACTATATCGGGAGGAAAACTATGACAGTGCAGATCGTCAAGAACTTAACGGCCAAACGAAAGCAAAACGTCATAACACAATGAAAAATTGACCATCTGATCGGCACTTATAGACCCTGATGCTTCCTTATCAGTGATCCGGCACTTTAAAAAAGACACCACTGACACAACAACGACCATCAATATCCGAATCACAGAACCAAGAACAAGATCATGTAAGGTCTTGAACCGACTACCTGTCATAACAGTTCCTCCATAGATGCATTTTAAGTGTTACTGGGTGTATTCACTACGTAATTTCACGCAGCGGAATAAAAATGTTTTCTGTGAGCCGTTTTGAATTGTGTCCCAATGACGAATGAAAACTTTTCCAGAGCAGCCAGAATGTAGGTTAGGTATCTGACTGTCCTCCTCCCCTTAGTAAAATAACAAGGACTTATGCTAGGAAATGCCATTTAGTTTGATAGCACTATTCCTTTTGTTGTCCTCCATGACACACTTTGTGGACGGTGATATGCCTACGAGATTTTATGCCCTGTGGCATTGCCCTTCCTCTCAGATAACCTTTTCTTTAACCTTGGCTCTGGGAACCCTTTGCAGGATAATGCCCAAGCGCATACAGCATGTCTTTCAAATGCTTGTTTTCGTGACTTTCTCTCACCAATGGGATCGTCATATATCTTCCCAATAGAGCAGTGCTTCTCAAACTTTCAATATTTGCGACCCAATATTCAATCACAATTTGCATCGCCCCGCCCCCACTATGCAATAGCAATATGTATTGAATTCAATTATGCTATACTTTGACGTTAAACCTACAATACCACTTTAACCTGTTGAGTGCCTCTGGCATGTATAAACGTCTCTTTCAGAAAGTGCGTTAGTTGCCCCGGACGTATATATACGTCTCTTCGAAGAATGATCCTTTCTGTGAACTGCTATCCATAAAATTATTCCGAAGGCTTTGGAAAGCAATAAAGAACCTTGACAATACTTATTTTTAAAGGATTTGTTATATATATTTTTTCTTTAAAACCTTGCGACATGGTCGATCTTCGAGACCATGACGGGGGTTTTGCGTAAGTTGAGGGGTGGGGTTCTCGAAATGATGGATACTTTTAGAATTCTCTGACTTTATTAAGAATTTAACAGATTACTTAGATATCGAACAAACTTTATATTAAGTGAGAATAAAACCAAAACACGTAATCTTAATTAACACAGATCGCTCAATTAGATCACTTATCAATATAATTTACTATATCCGCCTACTCAATCTTTAATAATATATTGCGTTCAGAATATAAACCCTTTCCCACCTTGGTTGAATACTCAACGTCCAATCCACTTTTTAAAAATTTCTCCAAGTGGGCGTAAAATGGTATGCACCTTGGTTTAATGGCAGATTTATGTAATTTGGTAAGCCGTCAATCAACACTTCTATCTTCTCTGAACTGAACTTTCTAAAAATTGCCATCCCTGCCACTAAAAACTTCTATCCTTTAAAGGTTATCTTATTTAAATCTAGCCTTCGTTTCATTCTTTTGGATTTGGGTTGGAAAAGATTTGCCCTTAATCGTGGCCGTCAAAGAACACAGAGGTTTTTTAGAGAAAGGACGCGTGAGATGTCACAACCTCACCCTCTATACACCACATACACTTGCCGACGTATTAAATGGTGGCATTGGGGATCGAATCACGTGATTTTTAATCGGTATTTAAGGGATTTATTATAAAACGTACACATTATCAAGATAAGTTTTAATTTTTGTAAAATTTAAGAAAGCCCAGGGGGTCACTGGAAATTTATTAAATTTGTTCTTAGTATTTTGTTATATAAAAAAATACATTCCCAGTTTTTGATATATTAATAAGTGTACTATATCAGTATAAATATGTATTTTATTTTTTACTATGCCAGAATGTATTTTATTTGTTTCTTTCTGTAATTTAATAATTTTTTTCAAATAATCTTTTGTTTTCGACTTTTCAAAAGGCTCGCGGCCCCCTTGTAGGATTAGCATGCCCCCCTAGTGGTGCGCGCCCCACAGTTTGAGAAACACTGCAATAGAACATGTTTGAAATCTGATAAGCAGGTTTCTCTGTTCATGCCTGAAACGCACTAATCTAAAACGTTGATGGGGAAAATGTAGGGGAAAGCTTTCCCCTTAGAAGAAACCTAACTGTACAGAATTCCCCAAACCCGGGTTTAATAGTTTTCATCTGACCCAAAGGGGAAACCAACGTTCGAGTGATTTTATTTTGCTTTTGCAGCTGTACTTCTTGAATGTAACATTCGATTCCTTTGTGAGTATCTTGTTTTTAATGCATATGTATTACATCTACCAATTTTCGTCCCAATCAAATAACTCCTAAGGGCATCGTTTCTTTAGTCATAAAGTGTGTATATGTGTGAGAGAGAGAGACACACAGAAAAATAATTTTTGTTACTTCACATAAATTATGTAAAACTATAAAGGTCTGTATTATTACGCCCCCATACACGCAAATGTTTATTCCCCTTCTTTCTTAACCATGTAAGAAAACTGCTTGCAATCACGCTACGGAAACTTGCTTTAAATTAATGTGGTTCTTTTTTCTAAAAGGAATAGAATGTAACTCTAAAAATGAACAAAACTTTCTAAATTAGACCTAAATTCAAAAGAACGAAGACCCCAACTGATATTTTAAGGAAATATTTCAGATTAATGTTTGCATTTTGTAATTTCTGAAACATTCATCTTCGGATTTAACTCAGAATACGATTTGAAATTTTAAAATTTTTGTATTTTTTGAATTTGATTATATGTATAAAAAAGTCTAGCGTGCATTTACCTTTTTATATATGTTCTAAATAAGATTTTTTTTTCCCTTTGGGGAAATGTAAAATGTATTTATATACTTATTTAACTTAAAACCCTGAAAGTCACAATTTTATTTTAATAAAATAATACGGATTTATTTCTTAAAATAATAAATTTAAAAAATTATATACTAAGTTATTCAAGTTTAACTAAAATTGTAAGTACATATTTTTGTTAATGTGGGTATACGAAATACCTAAGAACAACCTTACTTTGACTTTAATTTTTTTCTATTTTTCATTTTCATATTGAACACAAATTTCCAAATATAAGTGTATTTTAAATTCATCAAAGAAAGAAAGAAAGCTTGTACGCATAAAGGTTATTCTTGGGAAAGTAATTACAATTATTAATGTACTGAAAAAGACTTCGATATCACATTCGAGGGATGTAATTTTGAAATACAAGGAAAATGGCTTAACACGAAATTGAGAGGACTGAAATATATTTTCGCGTTAAAGGTTATTGCAAAAAAAGACATATATTCAACAAAATTGAATTTATTAGAGTTTTATTTTTTTTAAAATTTATATGTGTAAAAACCCCATTTAATTAAAAAAACAGCGAAATAAATATATTCCCCAAGCCAAATTTTTAAAAATTTAAAAATTTTGGAAATACAAAACATTTTCTGAGTTTGTGGAAAATAATCTGATATTTTTCATTGCATTATATTTCTTAGCATCAAATCGTCAACAAATTGTTCGATGTCTTCCATTTTGTATTCGTTTCAAATGTACGTCTAAATAACTGAGCATACTTTTTGTGATGTTCCTCATTTTGGATTTGAAACGTTCTAACCTACCTGGATTTTCGAAAAAAGTAATACCCCTTTGTTTAGCTTCTTTCTAGTATTAAACGTTTCGATAAAGGACGTCTTGATATTAAACGTCTTGATCTTTGAGATTTCTCTTGTTTGATCCAAACAAGTACAATCGTCTTTAAATCCTCATACTTGGCCTTTCTCATCTTTTTTCGCTTTTTCAAAACTTACTCCGTTCAAACATTTCCGTAATTTGCTGTCATTTTTAATTTACTATCGATAATGTAGAGTTAGCAATTCCAGAATCTTTACATATTTCCTGTTTCATCTTCTGTTTTGGATCAACAGCCTTAGAAGCTGCATCTTCATTTTAAGCGAAATAGTACTTTGCTTCTGCACTGATCTCATTGCTATTGTGCTCAAAAATAATTCTTCTGAAATAGAAAAGGCGGTGGTGTTTTCTGTATTTTGTTCATTCTCAAAAGGGAAATTTTTCGTGTTAAATAATGTTCGTTTTATATTAAAAGAAAAAATACATTGAAATGCATAGTTAGTTTATTGAAACCGTTGTGTTATTACGTGTTAACCCATAGTTCGGCTTAAGCGTTTTCGGGTTAAATATATTTCACTGTGTGAATAAATGATAATTACCGGAACTGGTTTGTAGCGACTACTATTAGAAACATATACTTATGTAGCAGAGAATTCATGCGACCGCTGTAGCTTCATGGTTATTGACACGAGATCATGGCTGGCATGTTATGAGTTCGAGCCCTAGAAACCATTAAGACCCTCCTCATACAGAGGCCGATACACGTTAAATCTATCTAGACTTTATGTTCTCCTATTGACGCAGTAGTTTGTAGAGAGGATGCCAGATCAGATGTCTTCCTCATCACTTGACCGAGGTTCATAATTATGCGGTTCGTTGCCAATATCCCTCGTATTGCTTTAAAGTGCGACGTTAATAAACACAAACCCAGTAAACTTGTATCATGAATTAGAAAGAGTACATCACATATTATGTAAAAGTACCAAAAAAAAATCTTACAATTGTTGTTCAAGGAGCATGATAATAGGTCGTTGTCGTCGTGTGTTTATTACTGGGATACTACGAAAGACGCGAGATAGATGATCCGAAACATGTAACAGAAGAATACAGCTTTTATTACAAACGAAGATCCCAGCAAAGAACAGAAGAGATACGCTGCTTTCCTTTCGAGATGGGAATCCATTTTAGGCTAAAGTCCGATTTCGTTTCGCGAAAATACAGCCATGCCTTACCCCGCATTCGAAAGCGAATCTACTCGATTACAAGCCGAGTGTCATAACCACCATACTGGGTGGGGCGGCATGCAAATAGGTGAAAGGTTATAATATGGTATTAAAGATATTTGTTGTAAATCTAATTTAAATAGCTATATAATTTGAGTTGTTTATAATAGTGAGATTCACTTACGCTACTTTGCATGGAAGCGTGAGAATGATATATGGAAAGACAAAAGATATTCTATGTGTTATTTATTGCACGTTCCATAAAAATAGAAACAGAATTCATTTACTACTTAATACGTGGTAAGTTTATTGTTAAATATGATGAAAGACGAATAACGATAAGAATATTTTAAGAGTTTTATTTTGACCACAGTACATTGGATCATTTGTGTAATAGGAATTACGTAAAAATGCTACAAAGGCATAAGTTCTCAAGTTGTAATACAGGAATGCAAACACGACATAAAATGTTTTGCACAGTACGCCCTGTAAGCTTTAAATATCCAGAACTAGAAAAAAAATTCCTATAATTTTTCATTGAATATTTAACCTATTCAAAATAGGAAAGTTACTTCTTTCCGATTAACAAATAATGAAAAAATACTTAATACGGGGGTGATCAAAAAAATGTATACACACTTTAAGACTGTGTAATGTGTTACCATAAGTTTGAGATCGCATTGTCTATAGAATTAAGTTGTAAGAGTTGGTATATTAGCATTTGTCACATTAGTGTTTTGATATGTTCCACAATAGTTCTGCGACAGATGGCTCTGCTGTTTTAGTAGGAAAGGTGGGACCATGACGCAAGTGCGTCTATTTCCGAGTAGGAAATTTAACTGAAATATAGAAAGTTTGAGAATATCAATAAAGTGACCACATTTGTGCAGCAAATAGAACAAAATTAAAAAAATTGACTTTTCGAACGGTTTTTTAAAAAAATGGATTTTTTCGTTTTAATGTCACTTAGTTTAAAATTTTTTAAAAAATTTGTTTTAAAAAAAAATTATTTAAATATAATTTTTCCCAAAAATTAATTAGAATAAATTTTTTTAAAAATTTCCCTTTGGAAATAGGCTTCTATTTTAATAATTTTTGCCTGAATATAGCCAAACCTCTATCAAAGGCTCAATGATTTTTTAAAAAAATTTAATTTTTTTCAGAATTACAACATTTTAAATTGTTTTCCCCTTTTTTTTAAAATTCCCCCCTTTGAGTTTAAAAATGGATAAATCCACTTTTAAAATTTTATAAATTTAAACATACTAGTTCAGCCTCTGTACAAAATTGAGCTATATTCAGGGAAAATATTATTATAATAAAGCATTTTTTAAAACGAGAATGTTTTGAAAAATTTGGGCATTCTATTTAATTTTTTTAAAATTTGTTTTAAATAATTTTTTTTGTAATATATTCTTTAAAAAAATTTTTTATACATTTTCTAATCTAATGACACTAAAATATCATAAAATTTTCCATTTTTCGTTTTGAAAATCACGGTTACGAACGTATGGGTACCCTTGCTAGCCTTTGCGATAAGGAAACAATGGAACAATAAATTTCATAGGACAATCAGCCTCGCAATCAACATTTTGGTTCTTTTGTTGAATATTATATTCATTCTGAAGGTCACCCAAAATTGCTACCCCAATGGCACATGGAACAGGCGTGAGAAGGGGTAACGTGGGTCGATTTTGGGAGAGGAAAATGGAAATTGCACATAGCATGGATGGCCCACCACCCCACTTTCTCAGATGGGATTTATTTTAACCCAGGGATTAAAGGGGTCCGATTTACATAATTTCCCCCCGATTTAACCGATTTCATTTTTACTTTGGGGTTCCCTTTTGGGTTAACAGAAAGACCTGATTAGAAACGAATAAAAATTGAAACGGTTAGTCACGAAATTTCCCTGTAACAAATTTGAAAATGTCAAAAATGTATGACATATGGAAAATGTTTGGAAGAGGGGGGATTACCCAAATACTTATTTTTTTTTTTTTATTACTAAAAAGGGAGATAATATATACTTTTTTTTTTTTCACTAGTGAGTATATATTTTGATCACCCCTGTTTTTTAATAAAAGTTTAATTTAAAGAAACCATTATTTAAATATCTCATTTTTAACTAATTAAGATATATGAGAATATCAAAACATTTAAAGCCACCAAGTGACTTCCCCCTTTTTTTTTTTTCCTTTTTCTATAGCTCTAAAATTATTATTAACTTCGGAATAAAATTAAAATGTTTTATGAAATGAAATTTTTTAAATTTTTTTGCTTAAAATTTAATTAAAATTTGCCGGTAATGTTTGAAACATTTACCTGTTCTTTTAAATTTTATTTAAATTGTCGTTTATTTTGATTTTCTATACCCTCATATCAAAAAAAGCTTTAAGTCCTTTTAGATTTTTATTTTTTTAAATTAAACAGTAATTACTTTTTTTTTTCAACACAAACGCATTCCTTAAAAAGTTAAAATCACATTTTTCCGAGTATATGCCAGGGTTTAAAGTGATTTTTTCCCCTTCAAAAATTCCCCAAAAAAGACAAAAACCCCCCCTTTAATCGGAATTGAAAAAAAGGATTTTTTTTTAAAAACATATGCTGCAAAAGAGAATGAAACAGTTGCCGATTGGAAAAAAGGGGTTCAATTTTTTTCCAAAATAACTGTTGTAAAAGTAAAAACGCCAGCCCCCAAACCATGATGGATTTTTTTTGGAACCCAAATGAAGTTGTAATTTTTACCATTTTTTTTTTCTACCCTTTTTTGAGCTTCTTATTTACTGGATTTTTTTTTTTTTTTTGGTTTTGAAGAAAATTGATATCCCAACTTCAAACTGTGGGGTTCCAAGTCGCAAGGAAAGAATTTTGAGAATACGATTTTTGGGAAAACCCGGGATTTTGACACTGATTTTTGGGGGATTTATGTAATTTTTGGGGGGTTTGGGGAAAAGATTTTTAAAAAACACCTAAAAAGTTAAATAATTCAAAGGGTTTGGGGCTAAGGAAAAATGTTACAAAACCTTTTTTTCCTCAGCTACTTTTTTTAAAAAAAAAAATTGGGAAACCGTTAATAAGCCTCCCGTTTTTTAAAGAAAGTTTAAAAAATTTCGGCTTTTTGGGAGATATTTGACTTTAAAATGAAATTAACTAAAATTGCGTATGCAGCTAAAAAAAAAAATTCCCCCATGCCAAAATTAAAAAACTTAATTTTGTAGAATGACACAAAAAATAAAAAACAATTGTATTAATAATTAAAAATATTTAAAAAAAAATTTATTAAATTTTTTATAAAAAAAATTTTTTTTTTTTCATTTTCGGGAATTAAAATCTTTTACTTTATACACTACCTGTTTATTGAGAAAAACCCAGAAATAGCACTTTTTGTGACAACAAAATATATACAGCTTTTTTGTGAGTAATTTATACTACTTAGAAATATTTTCTTTTCTTGAATGTTGTAAGTCTTTTAAAGGGGTCTTAATTTCTTAATCATATAACTGTTAAAAAAGTAAAACCCACACATGCTTTGAATATTTCATTTCCGTCATTGTTATAAAACCTAGAAAGCGAAAAAAAAAAAAAAATTCAGAATTTTTTTCAGCTTATCTAATAATTTTCCCTTTAAATTCTCTTTAAGAGAATAAAAGGGGTTTTTAAATAAAAAAATTTAACTTCAACTTCATTAAAAATAATTCCCAAATTTCTAGAAATGTATTCTCCAATCACACACACACAATTAAAAAACATATTAAATGAAATATTAATAAAAAACTGGGGAAAAATACTCGTATAGAATTGCAAAAAGAAATGAATAATTTTCTTTTCTTTCTGTTTTAAAAAAAGAAAATCGAAATTTTTTTTTTAAAGAACTAGTAAAATATTCACAGTTGTCAATATCTGAATTTTCATCAGAACTTTTGCCATTTTTCCCCCCCTGCCCCGGGGAAAAAAATTTTTAAAATTCCTTTTTTCGAAGTCATAAAATTTATGAGGCAAGTAAGTTTATAACTTTTTTAAAAATAGAGAAAGATCGGATTTTTTGAAGTCTATTGGGGGGATGACGGAAAAAAATTAAATTTGTAACGCATACTGAACTTTGTCAAATAAAACGAGGAATGTTGTAATATTTATGACACGTTCAAAGAACCCGAGCCTTAATAATTTCTTTTTAAGCTCCCAGTTGTTTTTTGGGACTTTTTAAAAAAAAAAAGCTTGAAAAAAAGGGTCTTTATTCTGAATTTTAAGCCTGATTTTTTGTTAAGTAGGGCATTTGATGATTGTTACTGTAAATTGGGGGATTGTTATTTTTTTTAAAATTTAAAATAAAAATTTTTTTTTACATCATGGGTGTTAAAAGAATTTTTAGGGGCCCCAAGAAAAAAAAAAAAAAAAATGCTCCAAAAAAATAATATTTTTTTTAAAAAATTGAAATAAAAAAGAACCTATGTAGTTCATTAAAATAAATTAACTTATTATAACTTTTTTTTTTAAATTTTTTTTGATATGTATAGGTACATATTTATTTTAAATTTGTAAAAATTTCTGTTTTATTTAGTTTTTATTTCATAAAAATGGAAAAATTCAAATTAATGAGATGGTAAATTTGCTTTTGTTAAAAAAGCAAATCTTTTTATAGGGGTTTAAAACCTACCTTTAAAGCATTTTCAAGATGTTTGTTAGTGATGTATTTTTATTTCTGTATGATTCATTCTTGAAAATAATTGTTCATAAATGTAGATACTGATGAAAGCTGAAGACATTAATAAAGCATGGTTGTGAAAATTATTATATTTATCGCGGTGTAAGTAATTTTTATAAAACTCCAGTTAAGGAGCATTCCCAAATTTTTCTTTCAGTTAAATATCTCTTTGCAGTTCATTGTATTCCATTTGAAGATTTAAAAATAATTCATTTAATTCTAGAAAACAGGGGATTGAAAATATGATGAAATACTCTTTATTTCTTCGAAATTCTTGAAATCTGCTTTCAAACTCTGGAATTAAATCAAAAATTAATGCCGCATATTTTGTGAAACTCACAGGTTTAAGTGCAGCCAAAGTACTAAAAAGTGTCACATCTTTTACTTTTATATGAGTGTGCCAAAATTTCAACTTTCTTTTAAACGCTCTTATTGCTTGGAATATATTATTAATGAATTAATTTTTTTTTCCTTGAAGTCTCAAATTAAAACCATTCATAAGTTAAATCATTTAAATTTTTATTTCAAAATAAATTTCAACGAATCGATTCTATATGAAAAATACTGCAAAAATTCATTTTTTTAATAAAAATGTGTAAATTTAAAAATTTTCATAATTTTCGTTTTGGCCGCATGCTGCCTGTGAGCCACAATATAAACAAGCATGTTTTAGATGTTAAATACTAAGCAAGTAGGGAAAAAAAACTTTTTTTCATTTTGGGTGTTGAATTTGAAATCACATCAAATACATTATATGAATTCTTTTAGAAAAATTTAGTTTTGAAGTTTATACTCACATTATATTTATTCATTCATCTAATTAAGAAAATAAAAATAATTAATTTTAATTTTTTCATACCATATCTTCATTTAAGGTATCCGACCATTCGGAACCGTGATTTTGAAAAAGCGTATAAATGGATAATGCTTATGATGTTTAGTGTCACTTAGTATGTATATAAAATTGTTTTAAGAATAGTATTACAATAAAAAATTATTTAAGTACAATAATTTGACAAAAAATGAACAAAGAATGACCCATTTTTAAAATATGCTCCCTTTGCGAAAAAATGCTTCTATTATAATAATATTTTTCCTGTATATAGCTGAGATCTTTGTACAGAGGGTCAACTAGTTTTTTTTATTAAATATATAACTTAGAAGTGGGTTTATCCATGTTTTACGAAGACAGAGGGGAGAAATTTTCAGAAAAAAACGCCGATAATTATTTCAGTCAGTTGTAACTCTGAAAATAATGTGAATTTTTTAAAAATCGTAGTTCAGACTCTCTGGAGAAGATTTTACTTTATATAAGCACACACACACACAAAAAAAAATATTATTCTTACACAAGCATTTTTTATAAAAGGATAACGTTTTGAAAAAAGATTGTTCTAAGTTAATTTTTCTCCAAAATATTGTATTTAAATAATTTTTTTTTGTCAAAATGTCCTTAAAACAGTTTTATTCATGTATTCTAATCTAATTGACACTAAATATCATGAAAATTATCCATTTGTGCGCTTTTGTAAAATCATGGTTCTGAACGTAGTCGGATACCTTAAGTGATAAATTTAATTGGATAAACAAATAACTAGAAATTTCATCAATTCATTGCTTTTTATAACGTTGCACCCTAAACGAACTGGAGGATTATTGCCAACAAACCTCGTAGTGTTGAACCATGCTCAAGTGACAAATATAACACCTGAGTCGGATCCCTTCTTTCCAAACTTCCACACCTCGCTAACTTGAAGATTATGAGCTTCTCGTCGTGGGAGCCTTCAGTGGCATTATTACCCGAACTCGAGACTTGATAAAAACAAATCCAAAATACTAATGTTTTTTTTCTAAGGTAGCCTTTATTGTCTTTGATTGTGTAACATTTTTCGTTCCCGGTGTAACTCAAATATCTTTTAAAAAACTAAAAGTATAAGTATATACTAGGAGTTTTAAGTAAAATTTATTAATACTTAATACTTCACATAGCTGAAAGGTGATTAATTATTTATTAACCTAATGTTAATAATTCTTGTTTGATTTTTGTCTAATGAAAATTAAATCAACATACATCATTATTCGCTTACTTAAATGTATTGGAAAGCTAAAATCTTATTTTTTTTTACAAGTTAAGATTTTTACATTTTCAAATTGTATAGATTTTCACCTTTTTAAAAATACCTTTTTTTAACTTTTAGGGTAATTAGAAGCTCTTAAAACCCAGTTTTAAATAATCGTAGAAGCTGAGCCACGCCCATTTGAATGGTGAAAAATGTAAACAAAGTACTTCGCTTTTGCTTAAAAATGTAACGTCTGATACAAACCAAAACATGTATCTTTTACTGTAAATTAAGCCCTTTATTTTTTTTATATCCTAGCCGATCTCACTGCATACATTAAAATCAATTTATCTCAAAATATAAATTTTGATGTTCGATGTACCTTTTCTGAGAAACTACTGTTCACAGGTATGTAAATTTTTTATGATATATTTATAATGATGTCTAATATAAACTGAAATGAACTTTTTGAACAAAAACTCAAAAATTTATTTTTTACTAATTTTTATGTGAAAAATGAATCAAATTTCGCAAAATATTTCCAAAAATTATTCAAAAATTCAAAATTAGCTAAAAGCTCATTTCAGTATAATGAGAAAAGATGTACTTTATTTGTATGAAAAATTTCTAACGTGTACATATAACAGATTTTGAGAAAAGGTACATCGAAAACAGCCAATTTAACATTGTCAGTACATAGAGCAGTGTTTCTCAAACTTTCAATACTGGCGCCCCCTTTTCAATCACAATTTTTATCGCGCCCCCCTTATACATTAATAAATTACTGAATGCAATAATAATGCCCTTTGACGCTAAAGCTACAATACACGATCTTAATTATAAACCGTACAAATTAATAACATAAGTATTAAATTTTGTATATGTTACTTTTAATCAAAAAAAATTAAGTAATAGGATAATTATTATGTTATTTTTTCCTTTCTCTGATTTTTAAATTGGAACATATTGCAAAATGCGGTGGCTGCTTAGAACACAAAATATAGATATCAGCTAAATATAAAAAGAACTCAGAGGGTCAATTTCTAAAAAACTTTGCTCCGCAAGACAAGTCCACGGAAGTCGCTAATACTTATTAAACTTGTTCTTAATTCAGTATTAATAAGATAAGTATTAAATTTTTTATGTATGTTACTCTTAAGTAACATATATTTTAAGTAAATTACTTTTAAGTAATAGGTAAATTATTTTATTTTTCTGTCTCTAATTTTTAAATTGAAACAGATTGAGAAATAATATTTAATTAAATATTTATTTCCTTCAAGATCCATTTCTAAAAGTACAAATGTCATTAAAAAAAAACCTAATCTATGTTGCTCTTTATCATATCCATTACATCTGGCATCCTCGCGAACGTTCATGTGAGTCTAGGCAACCTAACAGACGTCTGCACAAAACATGTAAAAATGCTGTACTTCGTACAATTCTAGTCAGTCTTGGCCGAATCGATTAGCTACCGAATCTCTCTTAAATGTACATTTCATAATTCACGTGTTAATTATAATTCACGGTATTATGTATTTGCGGCAGTGGATTAAAACAAAATCATAGATATATTTTTAAATCACATTTAGCATTCGACGATAATAAAGCATCAACAAGTACACAGACGAGGGCAAATTGATAGCAAGTTACGAATGGGTTAGGGATCCATTTCAAAATACTTCAGAAGGGCTCTCAACTGCCGAAAAAGAGATCTTCATAGATTTCACATCTAGTGACGAAATTAAAGGGCAATTTTGTAATAAATCACTCTTTGAATTCTGGATAGAGGTGGATGCTGAATTTTCTGCACTGAAAACAAAAGGATTTCGTATACTATTACCATTTTAACAACATACCTTTGTGAATCCAGATTTTCTGCGATGGCTACTTTGAAGACAAAATATAGATCTGAGCTAAATATCAAAAAAATACCTGAGTGTCAATTTCTAATTTTTAACCTTCCTTGGAAAACTTTGCTCTGCAAGACAAGCCCATGGGGAAATCACTGATAATTATTAAACTTGTTCTTATACTGGCTGAAGTACCCACTCTTAACACGAGTTTATTTTTTTAAAAATGATAATATATTATTCTTGATAAATAGCAATTTGGAGAGTAAAACCAAGTGCATAAATGTATACAAAAATGAAAATGATTTATTGAAATGAATTCCATATTATAAAGGGTTTTTTGAATAAACTAATTTTAAGCCTCGCAAATTAGCATTTAGAATAAATTTTAAAGAAAAAAAAAGAATATAAAATTGTAACGAATAACAAGTGTTATTTTTTAATATTTAAAGCAAAAAGCCCGGGATGGGGGCCTCGATCCCCAACGTTAATGGTCAGGGGGGGTGATGCATCCCAATTTTTTTTTTTATAATTATTTTCAATATCAAGAAAAAAAAATCAAATTTCAGTAATAATTTAACTAAGAAAATTACTTACCTATTTAAAAGGATTTTTCAATTTGTTTTTTCATAATTTGAAAAATACCCAAAAAACTGAACTAAATTGTTCCAAATGTGCGTGACCTCAAAAAAGGACACAAATCACAGACACTTTTGCTAACATTACAGGAAAGTATTTGCAAGCAAAACTGTCACATTTGTTCACGTTTTTGAAATTTTAATACCCTTTGATGATCGACAAATATCCTGTTGAATTTTTCCCCCCTTGTGTCTTTTGACGGGTGAAGTGCATTTTGCGGTACAGTTATGGCTTCATATTTTCTTGATAAAGTTCTTAATGTAGTTATTGAAAATTTTCCTTTCGTTTCATGTTTATTGTTTTTTCAAATTTACTTTCGCTAACATGATTAATATGCATTATTTCAGCAAGGTTTCCCCTTTTTTGATCAGCTTCAATTTCCTTTTCAGAGTTTACAGATGCCCAATTTTTTTTTTTGATTCTGCTCATTTACATTTATAAACCATAATGGGGCTACAACATCACAATTAAACCACAAGTTATTCATAGGGGGGAAATGGGGATTTCAAGAAAATATTTTTGAAGAATAGTGGGTTTTGCCGGGGAAATGGTCTAAACAATACCTTAAGATTCTAAAAAAAACCTTTTTTCCCCCCAAAAAAAGGGAATTGTTATCAATTCATTTTAGCTCCCATTAAGACTGTCATATTAGAGTATTATCTGTCAAGGTCATTGGTAACAAATAAAAGTTTTTCCCCAAAATTTAAAGATTTTTTTATTATATGTTTCAGTACCTCCAAAAAATAAATCTTGGCCCAAATTTAACCCCAAAGTGCTCAATATTTCTTATCAATGTATCAAAAACTCTTTCACATTGTGAAAAAAGCGCAACAGAATTATATAATTTACAACTTCCCTAAAAAAAAAGGATGCAGGTAACCATACCAGTAAGTTCGAAAGCCAGCAAAAGTAATATTTTAAGTTAAAAGAAATGTAATAAAAAAATCTCTCATCGTAGGTTTACAGCAAAGCAAACAAAATATTTTTTTTATTTAGTTATTGGATCAAAGATAGCTAATGAGCGTTCAAAGTAAAATCTTTTATTTTTGATGACCTTTTTTCACCAGATGATATATATATATCGTATCAATGTAAATCAGTATTTTCTTATTATATCAGAAAGTATTTTGTTTGTTTTTTTCATTCCAGTAAATTATTTTTTTTAACCTTTTATTTTCGATATGCTCGCGCCCCCCTTGAAGGGTTATCGCGCCCCCCCCCAGGGTGGCGCGCCCCACAGTTTGAGAAACACTGACATAGAGAGAGAGGGGGGGTTTTCCAACTCCACTTAAAATATCTTGCAAAAGTTTGCACTCATGAAAGTAGCTTTCCACATTTCCTACGAAGTTTGCCCAATGAAATAATTCCAATAAACTTAAGAAAAGCTAAATGTGTAGATGGATCAAAAAATATGGTACTGTAAAGCATATGTTATTTGACATTGCGTTGTGAGCACAGTTTTTATCCTAATACACATAGAGAAGGCCTTCGATCTCTACTACAGTGGGTTGTAAATGAGTACCAAGCTTGCTTGAGGACTTAAACACTAGGGGTCTCCCTTAAGACTGACCACCTGATCGGGACATCCACTCATGCACCTCAGTGGCCAATGGTCACGTATACTGGGAGGGGCACAATAGGCCCTGGCCCTCATGTGCTGTTGCGCCACTGAGTTTGAGTTTACATATAGAGAAGAGTCGGGTATTACTGAAGTGACCAACCGTCCTCCGTTAGGGAGGACAGTCCTCCTTTTATAAGTTCTGTCCTTCCTCGAAAAGTGCCCTTCTACTTGTCCTCCTTTTCAATATTTTAAAACTGATCTGTTAATCTCTATTCAGAGATGAAGCAAACGTGTTTCCAATATGTCGAAGAATGGTCTGAAACAAATATCACAGGACATAACAGTTTTCAACAGTGTTTTTTTGACTTCATAGCAAGTAAATTGGGCAGACATAGAAAATTGTGTCTTTTTATCGAAAGAAATGCCTGATATTAAAATCGATGACAATTGTCTGTTTAAATAAATTAGAAGACTGAATGTATATTTAAATTCTAATAAATTGGAACAACTAGTAAATCAGCATGCTCAAATGGGTGCTGAAGATGGGTGGAAATACTTAACCACTTCAAAAATGAACATTTCCCATGTAATAATTTAATTATTCTTGAAAAATTTATGTTGTGTTGACCTGCAACTTATGCAGAAATTAAGAGTTTTTTCAGTTGGTAATGATTTTTGGACAACTGGGAAATCAAGATTGAATGCTGATACTTCAGCTGTAGCACACTCCCTGTAAAGCTCAATATAAAAAATATTTTTTGCTCCAAAATTTCCGATGTATTAGAAAATGATATATTGACAAAAAAATATATTCAATGTTAAAATACTTGTTTAAGTAAATAATTAAAAGCAATGCAAGCTTAATTAGCGTATTTTTATTTGAATTAATAAAATATTTCATATATTTACATTGTAACTTTTTCTTAATTTTTTTGCGCGCGTCCTCCTTTTCATTGTAAAAAAACTGGTGAAGTTAGTATTATGGAATAGTGGGGTAATATGGAATACATACCGAGGTTTTGCTTTGTATGTAGCTGCTAATGCAGGGGTAGCCAACCTGTGGCACTGCTGAGTTGTAAGATTGGTACGCGAACACTTATTGAAAAATTTTTAAAATTTAAAAGCTATTAATTAATATTAATTTATTTGTTCCTGTGTTTTGCTGAAAGATGGTTGTCTGAGACAAAACAAAACATCAAAATTTATCTTAAATACACTTATAGTTAAATTACAATAGAAAATTATAATGTACAGAAAACACTTCTTCATTGTTGTGTGCGTTGGTTTTCCAAAGGAAGTACATTCGTGAGCTTCTGGAATGTGAGGGTGCTTGTTTTAAAATATCTGGAAGAAAACAATGAATCGCCTAGTGAGTGCTTGCTTTTCAAGAACGAAGAGATAGGCTTTGAGGTTTAACTTTTCTTATGAATACGATAAGACATTTAAATAATATTAATTTAAGATTACAAGGAATAGATCCAATCCAATCCTGATTGATAACATATCTTCTTTGTGAACACACTTTCGCGTTTTTGTCTCAATTTTAAAGAAAAAGGAGAAACTGATGCACATAGAAAACAACACGAATTTGTTAGCATCTTTGAGAACTAATCCTAATGTAGATGACTCAGAAAAAATCTACATATTGAAAAACCAGATTTAAAAAGTACTGGCTGTTTAATTGTTATTTAGAGTTACATTTTTCTGGTTACTCAGTTTTATTTTATATCTAACCGAACTGATAGAAACGGAAAAAACACATTGTAAAAATAAAATTTAAGTTCGTACTTTTGTCTTGTTTATTATATTATTTTTAAATTTCCTCTATTTATGTATATATATAGCCTTGCATAAAATATGTGCTATTTGAGTAAAAATTCCATACTAAGACATAAGTAACGTTTTTTCACCTTTTTCATATTCTTTTGTTTGTTGGAAATGTTTGAAATGGCACGCCTAATGCAAGGGGAAACCTTGAACTACAGAAGAAAGAATCGCATGTTTTGTACTGAGAGTTGTGACCGCATGTTGTTGCCGTACGACTCGCTACAGAACGAAGTGTGCTTTGCGATTTTCAAACATTTTCACCTACTAGTATACATGTGACTTGAACATTGAAGATAAGCATAATGCATACTTAAAGAATTGCAACTTGTAATACTATGATCGATGTTTAACTTTGACCATGTTTTGACCTTCAGTTTAAAGGTTCATTTTATAAGATGTAGTGTCGAGTATTATGGAATACTCGAAGTAAAAGCATGCTATTCTATATGACCTGACAAAATATACGGAATAAAAATAAAGTTAAAAAATCAGTTTGGAGTATAATATTGACAGCTAAATAATAGTTATTAATTATATAAATAATAAGATAGCTTCACATTTAAATCTAAAGTACATTTTTAAGTCAGTTGGAATGGAAACAAAAACATAAACAATAGGCAGGAAAGCTGGATCTTCTTCTGTAACAACATAGTCCCTATATAAAAAAGTGTTAAGAGGACAAACTAAAAGAAAAACGCGTGCGAGAGAGGACAAATATGGATAAAATTCTTTAATTGTTTTTGGGTGTGCTTGTGGGCACACTTGGAATGTACTGGAACAGAGGAAAATTATCCTATTTGGGATTTTTGTAAGGAAACTCAAAGCGGAAATGGCTTTCACCTATTCTTAAAAATATGGCTTTTATAGTTAAAGACAGGTAATGTAAAAAAAAAATTAAAATCAATTCCTACTTAGGTCAACAAAGAAAAGTTTTATGTCAGTTATTTTTTATTAAATAATTATAATTAATATAAATATGTACATTCATTTGACAGAATCACAATATTAAATGGCAAAATAGAAAATGTTTTTGTTTTCTATATATGATGTTGGACTACTATTTTTGTTTGTTACTATTTATTCATTAATTAAATTTAATTATTCCAATAAAATAGTATAGAAAAACGAAACCACCTTCTCAGAAATTAGGCCATTCAGGGCGGAATTTGATCCCACGCCCTTTTGGATTAGAAATCCAATGTGGTATCCATTGCGCTACAGGGACACAAAGAGCGATTTTCCTTTTTAAAAATGGTGTTGGACAATTATTTTTGTTTGTTACTATTTATTCATAAATTAAATTTAATTAATGAATTAATATTTGAAAAAAACTGTACCTAACATCAAGTGTTATCCACTACAAGTTTAAAAAACGTATTTGAACTTGAATGGATGAATAGAAAGTATTTTATTAAAGATTGAAAGTTTGAACAAGATTTATATATAGAGAGAGAGAGAGTGCGAACTAATAGTAGAAACTGAATAACTACATTTTATGGAATCTTAATTAGTCTTCTCACGGTTTAACCCGTCTGTTCCATATTACCCATTCATACTCCATTTATCATTTAAAAAATAAGTAAACTCTTTTATAACAACAAAATAAATATTATTCAGTTTTACACGTTTTTATATTCCTTACAATCACTTATGGTGTATATTCACGATGATTCTGGAAGTTTTTATCAAAAACTAGTAAAGTTATTTTTAGAAATGTATATATATATGATATATATATATATATATATATATATATATATATATATATATATATATATATATATATATATGGGTTTTTTTTCCTATTATGTCAAAAATTTCTGCTGTACGGGGATGGTTGGATCCATAAATCATTGCTAACCCTAATTCGCTGGCCTAATTCAGCGACAGCTTTAGGAAAAAAAATATGTCTCCAGTTTAGTCCAAAGACTTTTTTGTATCTACAATTGTTGTGTTTGGTGAATTCCAATTTTTTCCTGCTTTAGCACTGTAGGTTCTAGTACTTCTTCACTTTTATTTTATATTACTATATATATATATATATATATATATATATATATATATATATATAGTATTTCATAGTACCCGACTCTCAAAGAACTAAATTATGAATATAACAGGTAATTAAAACTCAAAATTATAAAAATATCATAAGATATACATTTTTTACATATTATCCGTTAACTTTGAAAAAAATGAAAAAAAGGATCATAGAATAAATTTATAATTTTTTTTTACATTTACATTTTACCAAAAAACGAAATGTGACACATAATTTTAATTCAAAAAAGTTTTAACGTTCTCAGTTTCAATTTACACTTAATATCTTATTTATTATTAGTTTCATTAAAATTACACTACTGAGAAAACAGAAATGAGAATAAAATAAAGAAATATTTTATCAGACAAAAACGACAATGAAGAAAAAAATCAAGTAAGTCAAATGAAATTTCCTTGAGTAAGTGAATAGATAGCAATTGATACTAAGAATAATTTAAATTTTAAAGTTTCAATTCTCAGCATAATAATTTTAAATTTTCAGATCTTCTTTTATTAAAAGTAAGGTCTTCATTTCAATTCCTAGATAAAGAAAATTGATTTTGTTTCCAAGATAATTTTATTTCTTTAGATTTTAGATTTCTGTATTGATTCTATTTATGTCTTTTCCGAGATATGAAATTCATATCCTTGAGCATTTTGAGAATCAGCAGAAAATACCGAGAAAAAAAACTACGCCCTTTAAAAAAAATTTTTTTTAATTTTATTTTCAAAGCAGCCGAAAAATAGAACAGTAGCAAAACGTGTACCAACGTGGTTAAATATACTAAAACAAAGTATGGAAACTCTCTTTTATCAAAATTGCAAATATTTTTAATAATTATATAGTATTATTTTATTACAATTAGAAATATATGTGACAAAACTGCTGATAGATATTTTAAATTATAAAAGATAAACAACGTCTTTCAGGAAATCAGGTAGAGTTTCAAGAATAAAAATATTTAATAATTCTGAAGACCTATATATCACTTATTAATACTGACAATAATGATTTTATTTGATGTAAGTACATTCATTTCAACATTTGAGATTATTTCTATGGTATTAGAAAGTCCAGTGACCGAGTGCTAACGGATCACGCTTCCACGCCACAGGTCCGGAATTCGAACCCCGAGCTGGCAAGGTCGACTCAGCTTTTCATCCAATCAGTAGCTCAATAAATGAGTACCAAGCTTGCTTGGGAACAAAACACTGGTGGATTCGCAATCAGATTGACCACCTTGACTGGGACCTGCTCATGCACTTCAACGCACAAAGCCATGTATATTGAAATGGGCACAGTATACCTTTTCCCTCATAGTCTGTTGCGCCACTGAGTTTAGTTTATTATAAATGAAGAGATAAGAATTGTAGAAAAAAGAATTGTAACGAAAGTTATATCATTTTTATGAAAAGACTTTCAATTGTTAACAAACCATTAAGTAATAATTTCATGCCTTTTGAATTTTAAAGGCATTTCTGCATTTCATAACGCAGACAAAATATATTTTAATAAATAACGTACGATAAATATTATATTCTAAGCATATGTAGAAAACATTTAGCAAGATTCGAATCTTTAAAATTCTCTTTTAATTTAGCATAAATATTTATTAGGAAATACCTTGCTAACATTTGCTCGCTTCACATTTATTTATATTTTTGTAATCCAACTTTCAAATTAATTCTGTTCATTATATCTGCGTTTGAGGTTTAACATTTTGTGAAATTATTAAGGTATCCGACTACGTTCGGAACCGTGATTTTACAAAAGCGTATAAATGGATAATATTTATGATATGTAGTGTGACTTACATTAGAGAAAACTTATAATAAAGTGTTTTAAGAATATTATCACAATAAAAAATTATTGTTGTAAAAAATTTTTGTAAGTACAATATTTGAACTAGAATGTTCAAAATATATAACTTAGAAGTGGATTTATCCATATCTTACTACAACAGAGGGGAGAAATTTTAAGAAAAAAACTGATAATTATTTCAATTGGTTGTAACTCCGAAAATAATATGAATTTTCCAAAAAAATAGTTCAGGCTCTCTGGAGAAATCTTTACTTTATATAAGCACACACACACACAAAATATTATCATAGAAGCATTTTTTATAAAAAGAGAACGTCTTGAAAAAAGGTTATCCTAATTAATTTTTTGCCAAAATATTGTACTTAAATAATTTTTTTTTGTCATAATATCCTTAAAATAATTTTATGCATGTATTCTAATCTAAGTGACACTAAATATCATGAAAATTATCCATTTATGCGCTTTTTTTAAAATCACGGTACCGAACGTAGTCGGATACCTTAAGTTTTTTAAATAATTTAGGTTCAATTTCCACCACAAGAGTGGTAAATTAATTAAAAAATTAAATGTTTTAGCCTTGTATTGACATTTTTGTTTTTCTAAATATAGTAAATTGCTTACTTATATATATTTTTTTAATTAGTAACTTTGTATTTTTAATGTATGGCAATACGAGTAATACGAAGAGCTTTCTACCACATTGGAGACTCCGATATTATTTGAACGTACAAACCTACCTATATAAAAGGGGGTATGAAAAATTCCTTTTTTGAAAACGTAATAAAGCACCCAAAATGTTTCATGAGACTTTTATTTTCCACCTACCACACAACATTGGATTCATGAATTAATGCAGTTTTAAACACAATATCTGCTAAATGTCACCCTCCCTTATCAATGCACTAATGCAGTCTATTTCGAAATCTTTGATCCACCCTTTCAAGCACATCGACCGATATATTGTCAATTTCAGGTCGGATTTGGTTCCATAGGTCTTCCAGGGTCTTGAAGTGCTCTTTGTAAATCAGGGACTTGAAATAAACCCACAGGAAGTAATCAGGAGGGAATAAATCAGGTGAGCAAGCAGGCCAACTTATTCCACTCACAGGGAGATCAGTCACTGGGGAAAGGCTGCTCCTTAAACACCCTTGGAAACACTGAAAATGTGAGCTCTCGCCCCATCTTGCTGTAACTACCCGATATTAAAGAGCGGGTAAGAAGAATTGTTGGATCATTGTCACATACCGGTCTGAATTGACACACGAATTCATTCAACCTTTTCAGATGTTGTTGTTACTGCTGTTGTGGCTAATGCCACCTGTCTGACGTAGTCAGAACGATGCCCACGAAATTCATCGTGGCAAGGGGCTAGAAGTACGCCTGTCGTTGGCCTAGGCCTTGAGAACCATACAGGTGACAGTACGAATTAGCTCGGCGAAATTCCCCGAAGGGACGATAGATTATCTCCACCTCCACAATTTTGCCATGGGACTGGAGGGGAGGGAAATATTCCCCAGTCCCCTTCACACGTGATTCAGCCCACAAGACTTTTGGACCCATTGATTTAACGAGCACGTACTCCGTGTGTACTAGGAGGGTATTTGGTGGCATCGAACCCAGGCCTTCCGGTCTGGAGTCCGATACTCTAACCACCAGGCTACCCTCGGCCCATTTTTAGATGTTCTAACGGTTTATCGGAGGTCCTTTTCTTTCATTAGAGGCATTCCCTGTTGCTCAGAAGGCATCCATCCACATTAACACATTTCCTATCAAGAGAAACACGACTTCGCGGAGGAATATCGGAGTGAGACGACAAAAGGCACGTTGCACTGCAATCATCGACCGACCGTTCAAGAAATGCGTCTTCATGGCAAAAGAGCCATTCTGCCTCTATCACAACATATTCGAGACTGAGGCGAACAGAAACACAAATATCCCACCCTGTATATCTGTTGCCCACTTTAAAAAGAACTGTTTAATGCGTATTTTCGCTTGGGGTGCTGGGAAACAAAAAAAGGGGAGCAGTCAGCGGATGAACTGTGAAGATACGTTAAAATATTATACTTTTTCTATGTTGTTTTTGTTTTAAAAATATTGCTTTGTTTTAGTTTTTGCAATGAAGTACCTGCATCACTCTTTAGTTTAAAAATGCATTTTTATTATTTATAGAAATCGAAATTTTTTAAGTATATCTTTAAATTTTAAATATTATTATTTTTTTATAGAAATAAAAAAATTTAAACGTAAACATCATTTTTAAACTATCAAATATTCCTTTTTAAATTATACACAAAGATTCATTTAAGTGTTTGTACTCTTTTAATTTCAAAATGCGTAACAGCATGCCGTTAAAATTATCACTTGTTATTTGAAAGAAATAATGATACAGAAATTCACATTCAGTTTAATATTTATGGAAAGCTTTCGTTCATTCATGAGTGTTCATAAGTTTTTAACCTAGTTATAAATGTCATAAGGACCCCCAAAAATTAAAGAAGCTATTTAATAGCTAAATACGTAAATACTGTGTCTGTACTGACAGCATGAGTATCTTAGAAGAAGTTATAAATTACAACGATTGGTGTCATCCTGTGGTGGGTAATATACTCGACATTAGGAGTAGATTATATGGCAAGGATTTTGATGTACAGTTGTGCTGATTATCAAGTCGCGTAGATAACGCTAGCAGTTCCACTTTCGGACATGAAGCGTATCATGTTGTTGTTGTTGCTGCTAATGCCACCTGTCTGATGTAGTCAGAACGAGGCCCACGAAATTCATCATGGCAAGGGGCTAGAAGTACGCTCGTCATTGGCCTAGGCCTTGAGCACCATACAGATGACAGTACGAATTAGCTCGGAGAAATTCCCCAAAGGGACGATAGATGGCGTATCATTCTGCATCATATTACATCAGCTTGGAAGGATTCATGGATTCAGTTGAATAACAAATTGTACTCTGTGAAACTTGTCATTTGAGCATGATCTGTGATGCCAATGCGAAGAGCCGAATTCAAACTGATTCGCCTTCTCATTGGTCATACTCGTTTTACGCATAGACATTTGTTGTTGAAAGAGAACGCTTCTGAATGTTCTTCATGCAAGGGTTCGTACTCTGTTCGTCACATTTTACCTCATTGCCATTTTTAATCATCATAGCATCCCTTTTTTCATTCACCTGTTTCAACCTTATCTGACTTGGTTGAGAAAACTTCCGCCAAATTCCATTTGCTTTTATGTGTAAAATTGGATTTTTATATTTAATTTGAGTTATACAATTTTAAATTGGCCAGCTGGGTGGCGTGGTTGGTTTGTCAATTTCCTTCTGCACCCAAGGCTGTGGGTTCAACTCCGGCCCAAATCGGTGGATTTTCATGATGCAAAAAATTGACAGTGGTCATGAAAAAAAATCCCTTGAGTGCCTGTTTGCCTTGGGTGCTCTAAGACAAAATTAAAATCTGAAGTAGTTTCGCATCGCCAGAACTCAAGTGCCACCCTGTGGGAAGGAAACCGGGTGTAAAAATTACTTGCAGTAATTCGTATCGCTTATATGGTGCCGCAATAAAAAGTGTTACCAGCTCCTGGGGAATTTTCTAAATCTGCAAAGGTTAAATACCAATCATCAGTTCCATTAGAGAAGAAGATAATTTTATATTGTGCTTTAATAAGAACTTTTTTATATGTATGATTACATGCATATATATATAAAGCATTTATGCACTTATGCATATATGTCTTAGAATTTTAATGTTTTGACAAATGTTTGGCACAGTACAGCGGAAATTGGCTCTTACGCCTTAAAATCCACACTCACATACTTAATAGCCATATATTTGTATTTTATATACTTTCCGATAAATATTAAAGAAATGAAGGTCATTAGAATGAAGTGCTTGCATACTTCATTCACCCGAAAGAAAACATTATCTTGATTGCATTGGATTTTATATCAGTTTTTTTAAAAAATGCATTGTTTTTGGTATTTTAAATAAAAAGGAAATAAAAAAATAAAAAAGAAGAAGCCTCATAAAGATGAGATATGTCGGAAAAGGTAAAGGAAGAGAACTATTTGGAATTGCAAATGAAACTCGGCATCATTCCTTTTGTTTGAAAAATAGCTGAGAGGTGACAGGATTTTAAACAGACTTCAAATGTTCGCCGACAGCATCACAGCATCTGATTTTAAGTCACAAACAGCTCGTCTATCTAGGAATATTTAAATATTATATACTAGGGTCATAAATATTTATTAGATAAGCAATTCAACTGTAAAGAATCAATTGGTAAAATGGTCGAATGAATATCTCTTGAGGAACAATCCGCTGTCAATATTCTTCATTATTTTAAACACTAAGACAGAATTTATTAGCTTACCTAAATTCATGTTATAATTCGTATAATCATTCGGATTTTTTAATTGGGAATCAAGGTCAAAAGAAGGGAGAATAACTAATATGGTAAATCTTTAAACAATTTTGCATGATGTTAAGAAGTCGAAAATTTATTCAGTGTAACTTGCTATAGCTCTCCCTTTTAGACGAAAGCAGGATATTATTAAATACCATTTACATTTCTAACAGTAATTTTATTAGTTTTTGATAAAATAAAATCCTCAAAATCCCCATAAATACATACTATAAAGATTTGTAATGAATTTGGTGTTGTTAAAAGGTATTTTACAAACTTACAAATGGAGTTTATTATGGAACAGCCGGGTAATATAGTATAGGTGATTTAAAGAAGCATAGGTGAATATTTGTAATGAATTTGTTGTTATAAAGAATTATTTTAGAAACTTACAAATGGAGTTTATTATGGAACAGTTGGGTAATATCGTATAGGTCAGTGCTTCTCAAATTTTCAATATTCGCGACCCAATATTCCATCATCATTTTCATCACGCCCCCCTCCATACAATAACAATGTGAATTGAATTCAATAATACTATACTTTGACTCTAAAGATACAATACGAATTTAATTTCTTATATGCCATTGACGTATATAAACGTCTCCTCGGCCAAATCATTAATTTTCTTGACGTATATATACGTCTTTCCGAAGTACGGTCTTTTCTGTGCACTGCTATCCATACAATTATTCCAAATGCTTTGAAATGCAATAAAAGGACCTTGACAGTGTTTGCGAAGAATTTAATTAATTCAGAGGATTTGCTTATTTATTCCCCCCTTTTCTCCTCCCCCCTTCCAATAAAACATCAAAATACGTGGACATTTTAGAGCACATTATATGCTTAATATTAATGTTCAAGTAATGTGAGCTCGGAGTTTAAAATGTTTGTAAACTCTGACCTACAAAAACTTTTGAAAATTACAAAACATACTTCGTTTTCTAGCGAGTAATGCGACAACAACAAGGGGTTCACTTTCTCGTCAATGCGGCATGATAATCTTTTTTGAATAGCTCATATTTTTCCCTTGTATTAGCAACTACAAAACAAAGCCAAAACCTCTGTATTCCATATATTTCTCGGTTATTACATAGTACCTCTTCTCCAAATCAAACAGTTCTGAGGGGAACTAAACTCCTTTCTCTTTCTTATGATTAACATTTTATAAGACTTGTGCAATCAATTCTCCTTAAAGGACATCTTAAATTGTGTGCAAATGTGAGGCTGATGATACAGGGCGGGGCAAATAAAAGTGACCCGGAGAACAAAGTGCCTGGTTACAAAGAGACAAGGCAAAGGAAAGGATAAAGTTAGCTACCTTGCTTATAACAGATTTGAAAATGACTACTATTCATCTATTTGCACCTTTGGGTACTTACTGTTCAGTAAGTTACGGAGGGCAGATCGAAGTTGGACTACTGGAATGCCTGCAATCTAATCATAAATGTTCTGCTGTAATTCTTGAATATTATGAGGGTCGTTGCAATACACCTTAGACTTAAGGGCTTCCCACAAAAGTTAATCTTACTGTGACAGATCATGTGACGGGGGTGGCCAATTAGTGCCGAGACCAGACCAGTAGCAAACTACCAATAAGCTATGTGGTGCCGTGTACCAGGGCACCTAAACTCGGGGAGGGCCTTCGGACATTGACTACTAAGCACCCGAACTTTGCGATGATTTCTCCCAAATTTAAGATATAAATATAAAGATTGCAACACAGCTATCATGACAATTCAGTTGAAAGTAATTTTGAACTTGTAGAGAATTCTCCTAAATTCTTTCCGTTGTTTGTTTAGTGTTGCGAACTGTATTTATTGAAAGGTTTATATTTTATTTTCAACTTTTTTTATCCATTTTTCTAAAACTATTACTTGAAAGTTCCATGGAAAAAAAAACTTACCTTACTTATTATTACATCTTAAGAAGCCTACATAAGAGGCAATTCCTTCCTATAGTTACATTCTATTTTTAATAACAATGATTTATAATAAGTTAGTTTCCTGTTTCAGTATTTTCCAATCTTCACGTATCTGCAATAGACTAATGTAATTTCCCCACCCTCTTTCTCTGCTCTTTTTCAGAGGGGTTATTTTATAAAAAATATTTATAATAATATTGTAATTTATTTTCTAGCGCATGCATATTTGTATCATTTTCTGTCTGTCTCAGCGAACCATTTTGTAACTCTAAGCACTCTAGTGGAGAGTTCGATCCTTCTAAATAAATATCCAGGGATTCCCCAACGCCGTTTTGTAGCATAGCTTTACGTTTCTGCTTCCTCCTAGCATCAGTAAGTATTAGAGCACATACGAAATGTATTGCACGAATTATAAAAAATTGAAATTAGGGGTAAAAAAAAAGAAACTCAGTGGTGCATTTCAGAGCAAACAATGCCAAGGAAGAGAAGATAGTAAAAAATTGTAGCTTTATATATTTAAAATATTCATATATTTTTACTTGATAAAATCCAACTAGATAGAGACCTCACTTTTTTTAGCACGGGGCCTTTTTATACCTATCTACACCACTGAACCAGGCTGATCTCTGTTAACAACATTATCAGGAGTGAATATTGTGTAAATGTGACATATGGTTCAGGGTATTTTTTTTAAAATAACTTTCCACAATGAACAACACATTCTGCTGTACTGTGTGTACCATCTTCCCCCGTGCACTAATCAACTCAAACACAGCCCGCACTAAGTTCTGAACCGATTTCGATCACTTGGTGTCCGCGTCACATTCATGCGTATCCACTCACCCGGCCCATTTTTATTTGCCACTTCCTGCACATAGGAAAATACAAAATTCTGAAACTTATACATTTAATCACATCGAAAGTTTAAGTACTTTAAATAGCAGTAGCCCCCGTTAATTATTTCGATATCTTTCAGCAGAGTTAGACTATCACCATCCATATTGCATAAAAATATAATCCAAAGCTCTATCTTCTTAACCTTAAACTAAGTTCTATACTCTGAAAAGAATCATTTATGAAATAGAAATTAACACAGAGCAAACTGTGTACTTGAAATTTAAAGACATTCAATAAATTCAAATCATTTTTCTCTTAAACTTATGAATTTAAGTAATCATTAAAACATAAGAAAAACAAAATATCTAACAGCTTTTATGATTATTTCATAAATAAATATTGAATATTCCGGCATATTACGCTTTTCCTATTTTTTATAAAGAGATCTAAAATGTGCATGTGCAATCCTCTTATTTTTTAAAGTCATTTATGCAAAATATTACTCAAGGCTTTTAAAAAAGGATATATACTTTTGAAACTAAATCTCTAAGGAGCAAGAAGAGAAACGTTAGAAAAAGTATGTGGATGTTAACTTAACTCGGTGCAACAACCCATGAGGGCCAAGACCTAATGTGCCCATCTCAGTATACGTGACCTTGAGGGACAAGAGCAGATGTTCCGGTCAGGTCTGGCCCGAAAACCCTCGTGTTAAGTTCCCAAGCGTGTTAGTACTCATTTATCGACCCACAGAAGGGATGAAAGGCTTAGGTGACCTTACCCAGGGTTTGAACCTTGGGCCTGTGGTGCCAAAGCGAGATGTACTACCATTCCGCATTGGGCTTCATGTAGATGTTAGAAGGAGAAAACAATTTATAACAGGAGGCCAAAATGCGTCCTACCGATTTAAAAATAGTATGTTAGTGGAATAAAAACAGGGAAAAAATAATTAAACCAGACGTAATTCAAAAATAACTTTAAAAAAATGTAGTATATCTAACAATCTATTAACTATAAAATAGATCAGATTAATAATGACAATAAAGATAAAACATATTTAGATGATGTGATTGAGGATATGACGGAAAACACAAATATAAGAAGGACTTTTCATATTATCCACTAATAAAAGTTCATAAGGTGTGTCATTTACCCTTTAAACAAACAGTACTTATATATATATAATAGAAATCTAATTTTTTTTTATTTGTAAAGTTATCATTTAGAATCTGGTTGTAATAATGCTCACGTAAATTTTGATCGAATTTTTGTGTTAATATGCCCAATATACGGTATATATACTCTTTGATATATAGTTAATTGATTGAGGATATAACGGAAAACACAAATATAAGGACTTTTCATATTATCCAACAATAAAAGTTCATAAGGTGTGTCATTTCCACTTTAAACAAACAGTACATATATATATAATCTATTTTTTTATTTGTAGAGTTATCATTTCTGAATCTGTGGTATAATGCTCACTCGTAAATTTTGATGTATTTTTTGTGTTCAATATACTCCAGAATATACGGTATATATACTCTTTGATATATAGTTGATTGACTGCATAAGAGATATCAAAATAGCTTTCGAAAATCAATTGGGAGTATTCGAATCTGCTGGCTCAATCGATTCTAATAAATCACGGGAAGTAGAAATTTATTTATTGACCATAAACATGTAACGCTCTATGAGTCGGATCCCAAAGGATTTTACTGAAGCCTCACCACAGTGAAGCGAAGGAACTAATAAAGTCGAAAGATAAACCCATAAAATATCAGGATGAGACAAAAAAGGAAATATTTTATTGGCCATAAACCAGAGCGATTCTATCACCTCGGCCGAACGCCGAGGGCTGTATTTCGGGAAATCTTCGTTAGGCGTTTGTTAGACTTGTTTTTATATTGTTGCTGTTGTTGTCTTCATGAAAACGTACCCATGTCAGGAGATTTAGCTCTGTCTAGTTTGCTTAGTTATTAAAAGATATTGGACGAAGTTTTAAAAAAAATATATATCAACCCTCATTTCAGAAAATTCGTTTTGTACACAAGATAAGAGTTTCATAATTTTGTTTAAATATCAAAAAAGTACTTAAAGAACAATGTCTAGAATTTTATTGATCTTCTTTATCTTTTATTCTTCGTCTTTTATAATTATCTGTTTATCTGTAATTATACAAAGGCACTTATATATTTAATTACTTAAATATTTAATTCATTAAAAATTTACTTCTGTATATCATTGTTTGTCTTAAACAAAGTTTACTGATAATCTGTAGATATTATAATTGGTTCTAAATCAGTAAAAGTTCAATTTATTGATAAAAATACCACCGTAGAAGACACTCCTTAAAATGATTTCCAACAACGTTTACTGATTTACTGACAGGAACTAGGGAGCAATTATGATTGTATTGAAGATACACGTAATCCTCCAGCAGAAGTGGCAAAAACATGCTGCATATTTTATAATATGCCTTAGGGTTAATAAAAAAAGAGTTACTTGTACATGCAAGCAGCAATCAAAGTTAGTTTTTTAATTATTAATGCAAACATGAAATACCAGAAAAAAGCACTTATTGCATTAGGTTAATTTCAATATTATGATACTTTGGCAATATCGGCTGTTGCAATGAGTTGATTCTGGTTGCATAACCGCTACCAGACTCCTCCTCCCTTCCCGTGTATGCATAGGCATATAAATTGCTCTTTGATATCTTTGTTGTTTTGTTTCACATTCAATTTGGCATTTTCCACACGAAACTTTATGAATCCTACTCTAATTTATAACGCTTACAAATTTTACTGAGTGTTATGTGTTGGAATTACAGATAATACGCATTATGACCAATGATGACTCGTTGGAAATACTTTTTTGTTGAGAAGAAATCCGCTAACAACGGGTTTTATGGAAATCAAATAAGGCTTACGTGAGCGTAAAAAAATAGTCTTTACTTTTACAAATTCCTTTTTAAATTAAGAGGTGAGGGAAGAATGTTTTTCATACACATGAAGCCTTTTGTTAAAACTCATACATCAATAACTTCAATGCAGTGCATATAGTACAGTGTAAAATACCCAGTAAACTGGGCAAGAAACGACGAATCTATGGATAATTGTAGTAATAACCTTTCGTGAATCATCTTACATATGACCCTGAAGGTTGTTTTTTAACATGACCTTAGAATCCCATGATTTTAACCAATATATATAAATATTTTCAAATATGTTATGATGCTTAGAACACTGATAAGAATGTAACATGCTGTCAATCAAGTGAATCTACATTTTTTAATAATTCTTGAACATGCGGTTATATAATTGTATTCTAAGTAAAACTATGTTTGAACAAAACAAATATAAATTTTTTTAAAAAAGACTAGATTTATTCAGTTATAGACCGTAATGCAGTGATTTTTTCACAGGATATGTGTATTATTATAAAATTTGAAGAAGTGCATTTTGAAGGCTTTATTATCTGTGTGTGTGCAACAAATAATCAAATAGCAATTTGAAAATACCCAAAGAATAAATAATTTTTCATGAGATAAGTGTACAGCTTAATAGGCTTAAAATAGCTAATGAAGAGAAAAATACTATTAGAAGAATATCTCTCAAATACAGAAAGTCTAAACGAAGGCCTTTAGAATTATGCCTTTGAGAGTACGATTAAAATCCTTTGAGCGAATATATGTGCAGATAAGCTGAGCCACAGCAATGATATTTCTTCTAAACATATTTTGATAAAATAAAAACTGTCAATGTTAACCTCTTTTTCATGGAAAAATTATTACAACTTCTCAAAAACAGTAAGTAAATTGCTTTTTTTCCAGCACAAAGTTCAAATCTCAGCGTTAGATTAATTGTTTATAAGTTAATCATGTTTAAATTTAAAATATAAAAAGCTAATTGCAGAAACATAACAACTTGTTTGTGGATTATCTTGGCAACATGACCAGTTTGTTAATACCCCTTGATTAACAGTTCTTTTCCCACAGAGTCGCAGTCCTTATTATTAACTTAAGGAGCTTCTTATGAACAGCGGAATTTAAATGAAAACTCGACTTTCAGTTAATTTTGGGTGAGGCAATGTAAGTAGACTTAAAAGTGCAAATACAGGGTGATTATAACTAAAGATCTACCTTCAAAATGCTGTAAAAAAAGAAATGCTGGTAAAAATGGCTTCAAAGAAACGAAATGGCATAAGGAAAAAATTTCCAGGTCTATCAATAAATGGCGCTGCAAGCGTAAAACGAAAGTGGATTGGTTACATTTTGAATTGAATTTCAATGGCTTTGGTATAATTTGCTCATTAAAATAACAGTATTGTTTAATATAATTGCTTCGTTTTTAGTAGAAAAAAATGACTTCCAAGACATACAACAGTCTTTCCAGTGTTAGGTCGGACCACATTGGTCGAGAAAAGCTTTTTTTCACTAGCCTTGAGCCAAAATCCGTATAAAAAGCAACAATCAATGAAAGCGTTTGTAACTACCACTAGACTGCACAAGACATCTTCAAAATGCTGTCCACAATTTTCGCCGCAAACGCAAATTGAAACTGATTAACAACAGAGCGGAGTGTCTCTGAGGTCACATTGTGAATGTGTTGTGCCTTCATGTCATATAAGTTTGCGATCGGGCCAATTAACTCAATACTTTCAAGATAACCCATCAACAATAAGAATTAAGGTACGGTGATCTTGAGGGCTAGGCTATTGGAAAAGGACTGAGGATCATTCTATCATTTCCGAAATGTCTCTTGAGCAATTGCATCTCTGGTTTTGCAACGTGCGGAAGAGCACCATCTTGTATCTTACAGCGCCATCTATTAACAAACTATGAAAATTTCCTTATATTATACCATTTCTCCTTTCTTCAGGTATATTCAGTTCAAATTTGAAGTCACTCTGTTCATTGTCACTTGTTTTCTCCATTTTGTAAGTGGACTTTTAATTATAATCACCTTGTATCTATAGGAAGGGGATAAACATTTGAAGATCAAATCAAGATTACGAAAGCAAAAACAATATAATGAAAGTAAACATTCTACATTCTAAAGATTAATAGACGCTACAAAATTATAATAAAAATGCAAATCACTATGATGAATGATACGCACGATGAATAATTTTAATGTCTCTATTTAAGAGCATCTTTTTAAAAAAATATTCTTTCTTTTTTTAATTATTACATCGAATGCAAGGCCAAAAAAATTGTTCTTCGTGAATAGTGCCTCTGGTAATTCTACATTCAATACCTTGTAAAAAATTATGTATTTTCATAGTCTACAAAAATAAAGATATAGTTTAACGATTTCTAATTTGAATAATAATAGATTCAATAATGCATTATTAATATATATTTCTTTTATAATAATAAAGTTCTTAGGATTTGATTTTTTTTTCTGTATGTTTAAAAAAGTTTAGATTTTAATGAAACCTTACAATCTTTAAATATGGATTTATAAGCTGTTATATTTTATAAAATGATATGTGTAAATCTCTTAGTAAATTTAAGAGAATTACATTTTTTAAAAATGAAAATTTTTCTAGAACAAGAGATTTTATTTTGAGCTTCGTTAATGTTTTATAATCATTAGACAACTTTATGCATCTTAAGGAATTTAAGTTTCTTAGGTTAAAAAATATCAATCCATTTTTTTATCGAATCAATTCCTTGAATTTTTGCTGTAATTGTTTTGAAGTGTTTTCTAATTGCATTTGTTTGGAAAAATATTCGAAGCCTATTTCAGTATTTTGGAATTTCTTTAGAATTATGTTCAAAATACCAAAAAAAAAACCCGTAAAATAATTTTAAAATATTGTAGTAAAGCATCGTTTTAAAACTTTCTTTGCAATTTATTCCGAAAATGCAGGTTAAGCAGAAATACTTTACGAGATCTTAAAAGAGAAAGAGAGAATAATAAGTAAAACATACTAAAAATATTTGTATAGTTAAATAAAAATACTGAAATAAGAGATTTTTTAAGAAAGGATATTTATATCTGTAATATACTATTCAAACTGTTGTGGAATCCAATTTAAATCCTAAAATGTTTGCTTTTCAGTTTGAGACAAAATAAGTTGAGAATTCACTTTTATAAAGATCTAAAAAATCATAATGCTTCTACTTTTAAAAGTTCCCGTAAAATTTAATCATTCTTAGAATGAAATATGGAAATAAATCTGAAACGTTTTAAGAAGCACTGGAATGTATGTTCTTATGAATCCTTAAAATGGAACATTTCCAAGAATTTATTCTTTCCTTATCGTCTAAAAGAACGGCTTGTTAGCACGCACTTTCAAAATTATTTAAACCAACCGAAGTTCCAGTTTTTTGTCTAAGAAAAAAGAAGGCTGGTTTTGAAAACGTAAAGAACGAAGTTATTTAATATTGTGATCCTCCGTGGTTGTTCCACGTAGTGTTTTACTCCAAAAATAGTAAAAATTGTGATACTATACTGTTCAAATTAATTGGGACAAACGGGGAAAAAATGATTTTTTATTATTACTTATCTTAAGTAGACTGAAAATCTCTATATTAATACGAAGTATGTCTTCTTTTAGCAAAAATGACCTCTTGAACACGTTTTGACTTTAAATCCATTAGTGTATAGCACATGTTTTTGACTTTATCATCCAGAAACTACGCTTGTATAGCAATTTTTATCATCTGCTCTGTACTCGCGCAATTCACCTTAGCTAAACGATTCTTTAAAATACGTCATAAATTCTCATATCATTTAGGTCTGGTAATTTACCAGGTCAAACAGGTACTTGTTTTTTATTTTATTAGTCCAGGCTTTTATTGTACATAAAAGTCTGTACTGATATCGAATTGTGATAGGAGCCAAGTCATATTGAAATATTCTTTTAACTGTTATGAATTGAACAATCCTATACTACGCAATATTTATGTGTGTTTGACAGAATCCATCATGCCTTTAAGGTATCCGACTACTTTCGGAACCGTGATTTTAAAAAAGCGCATGAATGGATAATTTTCATGATATTTAGTGTCTCTTAGATTAGAATACATATATAAAGTTGTTTTAGGACATTTAGGACAAAAAATTATTTTAATTTAATATTTGGCAAAAATTTACTTAGTATAACCTTTTTTTCAAAATTTTTCCCCTTTTTGTGAAAATGCTTCTATTATAATAATATTTTGCCTGTATATAGCCGACATCTGTACTGAGGCTCAACTATGAATTTAAAAAATTCAAGTTATTTTAGAGTTACAACCAATTGAAATAATTATCGACTTTTTTTTCTTAAAATTTCTCCCTCTGTTGTCGTAAGACATGGATAAACCCACTTCTAAGTTATATATTTCAAAAATTCTAGTTGAGCCTCTGTACAGAGGTCTGAACTATATACAGGCAAAATATTATTGTAATAGAAGAGTTTTTCACAAAAGGAGAATATTTTGAAAATGGGGCATTCTATGTTCACTTTTTGTCAAAATATTGTATTTAAATAATTTTTTATTGTAATACTATTCTTCAAACAATTTTATATACATTTTATAACCTAAGTGACACTAAATATCATAAATATTATCCATTTATACGCTTTTGCTCAATCACAGTTCCGAAAGTAGTCGGATACCTTAAGAGGAACTAAATTTCCATTGCCATTTGTTGTGAAAAAACCCTAAAACATCGCTTTAGAAGGGAGTTTTACAGTCTGTTGGGTTTGATCTGGTAACAGAGTTTCACCTTCACTTTGTCTTACTGCCCTTGATTTGTATCACTGCACAAATAAATGTGTTTCAACACTGAAAATTACCTTTCATTGATTAACTGTCCAATATAGGTATTTCTTAGGCCACAGTAAACATTTTTCCACAAATTTTTGAATTATAAATTGTTTTATCCTCGAGCTGATTGTGTTACGACCAACTTCCATAAGCCTTTGCGTACAATTGAGGTATTCACTTCAACACTATACTCTAACAAACCCTTTTGTGAATGCCTTCCTCGGATTTATTTTGCAATTTTTTATTAGAATTTTATCATTTCTTGGAGAAGTTTTCCGCTTGAGCTTAATTTTTTTTCTTTTTAGAGAGGATATTCCGGAATCTTAAAATGTTCTTAAAATTCTTGAAACATTTGATTTGCCCACACCAACTACCGTAGTTTTATCTCTCACAGTCATAGAAGTGTGTTTCTTAAGAGCGATTATTTTAAAATGCTTCTCTTCGGAGTAATATCTATCTTTGAACAAGCAAAAGTAATACATGTTACACGGAACGCAAAATTATAACCAACAGCAGCCCCATGAAATGCCCACAACTCAGCACCGGTACACTAAAACCAAATAAACGAGTGAATTACAGTCAAAGTCAATTCGTCACACTACCTCAAAGTGAGATATAACCAATTTGTGGAGGGGGTCACTGGTAATCGCATACCAACTCAGACAAGAAAAATATGTTTGTCCCAATTAATTCGAACTGTATAGTATACACAGGAACAGGCAATATTTAATAACCTGTAAGTTCCACAACACAAAACATACATAAAATACGCATTTTGGAAACATTTAAGAGCATCTTACAAAGGAAAAAGACAGTCCCTACCAAGTGAATGGATATTTTTATTCGAACCACTACCCTTGGGAAAAAAGGAATTTCCCTCCAAAAGGACTAGAAACGTTTTCTGGCTGTTGTTTAACAGCAAAAAAAGTAGCTGTAAATATACTGTGTTACAATATTTTGATTCATTGGATATAGTAAAATAAAGACTTTTTTCCCTGGGAAAATAATTTACACATTATCCTTCTCCCCTTATTAAGTATTTTTAGACCCATTTTTTCGTTAGCAGGTGATATGGGCTTGGTTTCTGGTGATGTGGAACCTTAATCCTTAAAGTCCTTTTTTTATTTTCTCCCTGATCGAATACATTTCCAGACTGAGCTCTTTCTCCTTGTGTGAAAAATCATATATATACTAGAATTTACTAGACGGCCCTGGAGACAATTCATGGCATCCCTCATTCGGCATTGAAAATCCATACCGATGGCAACATCGACTACGGTGGTATTTCTGGAATGGCGGGCATATTGAGACACTATGGCGCATTTGACAAAGATCACAAATAATAGCTGCTGTTCTAAGGGACTGAAATTCATTGGCATGGCATTTGAACGTGGACATTTGGATACTAAAGGAAAAATCTTTTGAACCCCCTT
>BMAV01005364.1:0-21615 GCA_019973955.1 Trichonephila inaurata madagascariensis
ACGCTGATCACAAATATTTATGGCGCTTGTCAAAATTTCCCAATTAGTTAAAAGTTATCCCCAACTGTTTTTTTTGAAATTCATATCCTCTTTCAATAGTCTTTTAAAAGACATACCCAACTATTTTTTTTATTTTACCCGAAAATTTTCCCAAAAGTGACCCATTTCACTCGAAATTTGATTTGGGAATCTAAATTGGTCTCCGTTTCACGAAATTACTATAACTTTTTAAATGAAACACCTTCTTGAAAAATCCGACCTATTTGGCTTGAAAGCCAACTTACCGACCGATTTTAAAACGCCGGCCAATTCTCACCGAACTTAGTTTTTCTTTCACAGAATTCAACGCTGATCACGAATATGTACTGCGCTTGTCGAAATTCCAAATAGTTCAGAAGTTATGCCCAATTGTTTCTTTGAAATTCGTCCCCTCTGTATAGTTTGTTTCAGTGTCATGCCCACAGCAATTTTGTTTTTTTTTACCCTAGAAACTTCCCATAGCGACCCATTTCACTCAAAATTTGACTAGGAATCTAATTCTGGTCTCCGTTTCACGAAACTCATGTAACTGTTTTTTAAAAATGAAACACTTTAAAAAGACCTGCGACATAGCCATCCTGTGATGACCATGTGTCCGGTTCCAGGTAAGTAGAGGTGTGGGATTATCAAAATGATAAAACATAATAATTTTAATACAACTTTTATTAAGAATAACTTATATTACTTAATTCTAATTTGAAAATTTTTTAATTAAAGTGAGAGTCAAGCCAAATTAAATCACGTATTCAAGTCAGATCACGCAACTAGATCCTTTATCTCAATTATCATTAATAATCCTATGCATCTAATTACTTATATCTAATATTACCTTTTTCAGTTCTCTTTCCTTTACCTAGAAAATGGTATCTATAAACTTTATAAACGATGATTCCAACTTCTTTATCTTAGGCTTCTATTCTTTCCCAAAACTATCGGACTGCTAACTCTTGATCGGGATTACACAAGCTTTGTCACGCTATCGATCAGAATGCTTCCACAATAGTATCTCTGAGCCTCCCGCTATATCTTATCATCAAAGCTTCTATCCTTTTATAGTATATCTCATTTACATATTATGATCGTTTATCTTCTTGGTATTGGGTTGGAAAAGTTTTGCCATTAATCGTGGCCGTCAAAAAAACATAGGAGTTATGTTAACAGAAAGACGCGAGAACGTCACAACCCCCAAGAAGAAAACGTGATTTATTTAAGGGTTCTCAATGCCCTTAATAAATTACGTGCCCTAAATCTCTATTTCTAAATTTCTTCGCTTTCTGGGGTTTTATTTAAATTTTAATCTTAAATCCTCATTTTAACTTTTATAATTTCCAATATTTATCTTGACTTTAATTTTCATTGCAATTTTAATCTTAAATTTTAACTTTTATAATTTCCAATATTTATCTTGACTTTAATTTTCATTACTCATCTTAGAATTAAATTTTAATATTCAATTTAAATTTAAACTCGTGACAATAAATTTTACTCCAATAACTAGGCCAACATTAATAATTACTGTTTAATTTATGCCCACTCTCACTTTTACATTCAGTTACTTAAAATATTTATACACTTAAATATTCTAAAAACAAATATTCTGGGTGCGCAGACCCAATCTAACACTGCATATGGAGCTGGAACTTTCGCTCCCCTTCTTGTTGAAGCTATAATTCGTATACTTTTCAAGATTTTCAGGGTCAGTCTCCCTGAAATGAAAACTATTTGAGTCTCTATTTCCATAATATCAATCAATTTATATATTATTTATATATCACAATAAATTTTTATCTCCATCCCCACATCTGGTTTCAACAAAAACTCCCAATGAGCCGCGCAGTCCGTTTTTTATTATTGTTAGTGCCCTGACTACCCCGGTTTCCCTGAACCAGATGCCTCATAATACGTAACAATACAACAAAATACATATATATACAATATTATACAATTACAAACATTTTCAATAAACTATTATAACAAAAACCAAAGGAATTTTCGCATCTCACGAAGTCATACATCGAAGCAAACAAATGTGTGATTACAAATGTTTTCTTCAGAAAAATTTTAACAAGTCAAAAGTTCCAAAATTAAATGAACACTATTGTAGTGTTTGACTTGGCTTATAACTTTAAGCACCGCCGAGACTTCTTCTTTGCAATAATTCTTCCGACCACTTGTTGGAAGATCATAAAAATGAAACAATAAACCTGATTTTTATATGTTTTCTCCCACATTCACGTTCAACGATGAGGTGTCATCACTCTTCTTCCTCGGTTGTACTGGAATTTTGTTGTAAGGCTTGTAATCTCCTTGCGTCCTTTCCTTGATTTTCCCCAAATGTGTCCTTGGGTGGTCGGGGTTCTTCTGTTCTCCGTCGTGGCCTTGACTGTATCTTGCTCATCTGTAACTTCAGTGCACTCTCTTTTGTTCCTTTTCCTGCTTCTAGAAAAGTACTGGATGACATTTGTCTTTTATTATTATATTATTCCCCTTTCTTTTTCCACTTTCTTTGTGGTCCACTGCCCCCGACACACCTGATCTTTTAATACCCTGGTTATATCTAAACCTTTTTTTTTTATTTTCATTCCCAACTGAACTAGGTAGTGATCTGACCAGTGATTTGTTTTATGGGTCCCTCTGTATTTTTATATTGATTTGATTGGTTACCAATCCCTTTTTGCCTCTAACCTACGTTTCACCGCAGATTTTTCTTTTCTTCCCATATTGTGACTCATTTAATCCTTGGTGTACTTTTTCCATACGAGTTTCCTCTGACTGATCTTATACTATTTGGGATACCTGTTCCTAATTCGACCTCGTCACATTTCCTATGACGATATATTCTTACTTGATCTACGTTACCGTTAATCTTTTTCCTGATTTTATATTACAATATTATTAAAATTTTAACTTCTAAGACTCTATAAGGTCCCTACCCTTTGTTTAAATTTAGCGCATACTTTGTTAGCTGCTGAACTACAGGGTGTGTTTCCACAAGACCCAATCATTTACCTTATTTTTATGTCTTTTCTACGTCTATTATAATATCATTTTTCCCACCTTTCCTGTTTAATTTTCGTACTTAGTCTAGCTTCTTTAAAGCTTTTCTGTATATCTTGAATTTTGAATTTTGAACTTTCCGGATATCATAACTAGTTTTGAAATGGTGTAATCAATTTTCGACCTAAAAAATAATTCAGCCGGTAAGCTTTTCCGTTGTTTCATTCACTGCCGTACGAATAGCGCAAGCAAACTCAATGCAAGAATTGATCCCAAGTATCGTGTTGGACTAGCCAACGTAATTTGCAATCATTTGCACTATATCTCGATTAACTCTTTCTGTCCGATTTGCTTGTGGTCGATATGCAACAGTCTTCTACATGCCTTATGCCTCTTAATCTTTTCACTCTAAGTGCTCAAAAAAATCTCGATATAAATTGGGGACCATTAATACTTATTAATTTTATTGGAGCCCATAACGCGATATAAAGTTATCAAAAAAAATATCCGCTATTATACGAGATGAGGCCTTTTAAGAGGTATAATTTCAGCCCATTTGCTGAAAATGATCGGTTATTACTAAAATATAGCGGTTACGTCTTATTCTCGATATAGATACGGCCTAATAAATCTTAACGTCACTATCTCATTCGGATAATTTGATATATAATTGGATTTAACCGACCAGCTGGTAACGCGTTTTGTTATTAACTTGGCACATATGGCATGTAGACACATATTGATCAATAAATTTTCTCATGTACGGGAAATAACAAACGTCCTGAATTTTATGATACGCCTAAATCTGCCTAAGTGTCCAGCGCGCGATTGGTTTGTCATGAAATTCTCTCATTATTTCCATTCCTTAAAGATTTTGGAATGTATACACGCATTTCACCTAATGACGTTGCGTGTTTCCGTATAAAAATAACAACTTCAATTAAATGGAAAATCGTGGGACCAATTCCGCCATAATGTTGCATTTCAACTGAGTTATTCTTCCGGTTTTCTAAATATCTATATATATGACCTAATTCTGGGGTCATTTTTCTGTTCCTTTATTAATTGTTCTCATGAAGTAAGTACCAAATCGCCTTTTGATTAAGCAATACCAATTTTATCACCAATCATATTTTTCCCATGCTTTTTTCGCTGGTAAAAACTGTAGCCACCATGTTTAACTTCATTACTTCTGACCCAATAACGTAAATTCCCTTTATTTACCTTATTATTTTCTAACCAGTGAATTTTGAATTTTCAACGATTTTCTGATCAAAAATTAATACGATTTTTGACGCACTTATGAAATCGATACCTAGAATACATGGGTATTCTAAATCTTCAACACATGAAATGACCAATTTCTTTCTCTGAAGAATTGTCTGGATCCTACCTTCAATTCTACAACTCTGTTCTTTTGGCATTTCGCACCCCAGCTGTTATTACCTGGGCTCGCGATTTTTAATTTGCTTATAGAAAAATATTTTCTATATACTTCTTCCGGGATATAAATGATTTATCTGCTCCGGTGTCCCATAGCGCTTCAAAATGTGTTATTTAACAAAATAGGCACGTGGAGAAGTTCTACGGGTGCTATACATATCGGAGAAAGTCTAATTGTCTCTCTTGTCGACACCTCTCTCTTGAGGTTGATCATTAACCTTACAATATTTAATCGTCCCCTTTGCGTCCTATCGCCTCGGATTGAATGTACCATCACTGAACCCTTATTTCTACGGTCCCCTATTAAAATTATCATTTCCTGCTCATTTCGAAATGGAAAGTAACCCTGCTGCTGAATCAATCTCTGATCATTATTATGAAACCCATTCCTCTCCTGAACCTCTATTATTTTGCACGGCTATTCTCGCCGTGACCTACTTTTACTGTTATTTGGTCTACGCCTTATTTCCTACAGAATTCCTCCCAGCTTACCATTAGTTCAAAATTAGGCATCCTATGCGCATTTTGACCTCGTCTTTCTATATTATCGTTCTGATAAATCTCTTTGTAATTTCCAAGAATATCTCTTCGAATTTAGCCAAGACTTCTAAAAGTTGTATCGTGTTTTTGTGGATTTCTGACTTCCACGTAGTCCTGTATCTGTGGTTCGAGTCGAACTAAAATATGATCCACTAAGTCTGCTTGGGACATTCCTAATTTAAACTTCTCTATTTTTAGTAATCTATAAACAAAATCAGTAGCATCCTTGATTTCTTTCCCTGCTGGGATGCATAAAACTCCGACTGTAGTTCTTTCTTATTTTGACCGCGGGAAAAAGCCTTCGCTAATTCATAGTTTGAGCTGCGCAAAATCCGTGCTGTATTTTGCACTAACAACGAACCAAATATCGAATACCAATCTTGGAGCCCTTCCCCTGAGATGACTTTAAGTAGTTACTACGACAGATTACTTGGGATTTCAAGTAACTGTATGTTGTTATCTATAAGTACACTCTATAAACTCTGCAATGTTCTCCGACCCTGAAAAAGTACATTTCAGGTAGAACCGTACTTCCACCTACATTACTTCCAACCCAGAATTAAATACGTTCAGTGCCATTGCGACATAGCTATCCTGTGATGACCATGTCGTGCCGGTTCCGCGTAAGCTAGAGGTGGGATGAAAACATGAGACATAATAATTTTAATACAACTTTTATTAAGAATAACTTATATATTACTTAATTCTAATTTGACAATTTTAATTAAAGTGAGAGTCAAGCCCAAATTAAATCACGTATTCAAGTCAGACTCAACTAGATCCTTTTATCTCACTATCACACAATCCTATGCATCTAATTACTTATAATATCTAATATTACCTTTTTCAGTTCACTCTTTCCTTTACCTAGAAAAATGGCATCTATAAACTTTATAAAACGATGATTCCAACTTCTTTTATCTATAGGCTTCTATTCTTTCCCCAAACTATCGGACTGCTAACTCTTTGATCTGTAAGATTCACACTGCTTTGTCACGCTATCGATCAGAATGCTTCCACAATAGTATCTCTGAGCCTGCCGCGCTATATCTTTAATATCATCAAAGCTTCTATCCTTTTTATAGTATATCTCATTTACATATTATGACTGCTTTGGCCTTCTTGGTATTGCTGGAAAAGTTTTGCTATTAATCGTGGCTGCCAAAGAACATAGGAGTTATGTTAACAGAAAGACGCGAGAGACGTCACAGACCCGGCTTTGGCTTGAAAGATAATTTACCGACCGAATTTAAAAACACAGGAAGTCATTCGAATGAGAGGCCGCCCCCAAACCCAAACACACTTAAAACATTACCCTGCAAATTATTAGAACTCGAGCATGCACTTTGGTAATGCATTTCTATGACAAATATCAGAAAATCACCGATAAAAAAGTAAAAAAAATTTTAATTGCGGTATAATCCTTTTTGAAGCGTTCGTCTTTCTAATGGGCATATTGCAAAGGATTTCTCTTTTCCGTGGGTTATTTCATTTTTTTGTCTTCCTCAAATTGTTACCAAACTTAGTTTTTCTTGCACAGAATTCAACGCTGATCACGAATATTAATGGCGCTTGTCGAAATTCCAATTAGTTCAAAAGTTATGCCCAACTGTTTCTTTGAAATTCATATCCTCTTTCAATAGTCTGTTTCAAAGACATACCCACCACTATTTTTTATTTTACCTGAGAAATCTCTACCAAAGTGACCCATTTCAGTCGAAATTTGACTTGGGAATCTAAATCTGGTCTCCGTTTCACGAAATTACTATAACCTTTAAAAATGAAACACCTTCTTGAAAAATCCGACCTATTTGGCTTGAAAGCCAACTTCTTACGACCGATTTTTAAAAACACCGGCCACCTCACCCAATCCTAGTTTTTCTTGCACAGAATTCAACGCTGATCACGAATATGTACTGCGCTTGTCGAAATTCCAAATAGTTCGTGAAGTTATGCACAATTGTTTCTTTGAAATTCGTCCCCTGTATAGTTTGTTTCAGTGTCATGCCCACAGCAATTTTGTTTTTTACCCTAGAAACTTCCCAAAGTGACCCATTTCTACTCAAATTTGACTAGGAATCTAATTTGGTCTCCGTTTCACGAAATCCTCATGTAACTGTTTTCTTTTTAAAATGAAACAATTTGAAAAACCGACCTATTTGGCTTTGAAAGATAACTACCGACCGAATTTAAAACACAGGAAGTCATTCGAATGAGAGGCCGCCCCTAACCCAAAGACACTTAAAACATTACCCTGCAATTATTAGGAACTCTCGAGTTATTGCACTTGGTAATGCATTTCTATGACAAATATCAGAAAATCACCGATAAAAAAGTAAAAAATTTTAATTGCGGTATAATCCTTTTGAAGCGTTCGTCTTTCTAATGGGCATATTGCAAAAGGATTTCTCTCTCTTCCGTGGGTTATTTGTATTTTTGTCTTCCTCAAATTGTTACCAAACTTAGTTTTTCTTGCACAGAATTCAACGCTGATCACGAATATTTATGGCGCTTGTCGAAATTCCAATTAGTTCAAAAGTTATGCCCAACTGTTTCTTTGAACTATATCCTCTTTCAATAGTCTGTTTCAGCATTATACCCACCACTTTTTATTTTACCTGAGAAATCCTACCAAAGTGACCCATTTCACTCTCGAAATTTGACTTGGAATCAAAATCTGGTCTCTGTTTCACGAAATTACTATAACTTTTTAAATGAAACACCTTTCTTGAAAAATTCCGACCTATTTGGTTTGGAAAGCCAACTTACGGGATCGATTTTAAAACGCCGGCCAATTCTCACCGAACTTAAGTTTTCTTTTCACAGAATTCAACGCTGATCACGAATATGTACTGCGCTTGTCGAAATACCAAATAAGCCCAGGAAGCTATGCCCAATTGTTTCTTTGAAATTCGTCCCTCTGTATAGTTTGTTTCAGTGTCATGCCCACAGCAATTTTGTTTCTTTTTTACCCTGTGAAACTCTCATAGCGACCCATTTCACTCGTAAATTTGACTAGGAATCTAATTCTGGTCTCCGTTTCATGAAACTTCATGTAACTGTTTTAAAATGAAACACTTTTAAAACTGGACCTATTTTGGCTTGAAAGATAGTTTACCGACCGAATTTAAAACACAGGAAGTCATTCGAATGAGAGGCCGCCCCAACCTAAAGAAACTTAAAACATTACCCTGCAATTATTAGAACTCGAGTTATTGCACTTTGGTAATGCATTTCTAAGGACAAATATAAGAAATTTACCGATAAAAAGTAAAAAAATTTAATTGCGGTATAATCCTTTTTAGCTGCTCGTCTTTCTAATGGGCATATTGCAAAGGATTTCTCTTTTCCGTGGGTTATTTCATTTTTTTGTCTTCCTCAAATTGTTACCAAACTTAGTTTTTCTTGCACAGAACTCAACGCTGATCACGAATATTAATGGCGCTTGTCGAAATTCCAATTAGTTTAAAAGTTATGCCCAACTGTTTCTTTGAAATTCATATCCTCTTTCAATAGTCTGTTTCAAAGACATACCCACCACTATTTTTTTATTTTACCCGAGAAACTTACCAAAGTGACCCATTTCACTCGAAATTTGACTTGGAATCTAAATCTGGTCTCCGTTTCAAGAAAATACTATAACTTTTTTTTAAAATGAAACACCTTCTTGAAAAATCCGACCTATTTGGCTTGAAAGCCAACTTACCGACCGATTTTAAAACGCCGGTCAATTCTCACCGAACTTAGTTGTTCTTTCACAGAATTCAACGCTGATCACGAATATGTACTGCGCTTGTTTAAATTCCAAATAGTTCAGAAGTTATGCCCAATTGTTTCTTTGAAATTCGTCCCCTGTGTATAGTTTGTTTCAGTGTCATGCCCACAGCAATTTTGTTTTTTTTTTACCCTAGAAACTTCCCATAGCGACCCATTTCACTCAAAATTTGACTAGTAATCTAATTCTGGTCTCCGTTTCAAGAAACTCATGTAACTGTTTTTTAAAAATGAAACAATTTGAAAAAACCGACCTATTTGGCTTGAAAGATAACTTACCGACCGAATTTAAAACACAGGAAGTCATTCGAATGAGAGGCCGCCCCCTAACCCAAAGACACTTAAAACATTACCCTGCAATTATTAGAACTCGAGTTATTGCACTTTGGTAATGTACTATGACAAATAATGAAAATCACCGATAAAAAAAAGCAAAAAATTTTAATTGCGGTATAATCCTTTTTGAAGCGTTCGTCTCTAATGCAAGCATATTGCAAAGGATTTCTTCCGTGGGTTATTTCCATTTTTTGTCTTCCTCAAATTGCCAATAAACTTAGTTTTTCTTGCACAGAATTCAACGCTGATCACGAAATATTTATGGCGCTTGTCGAAATTCCAATTAGTCTTCAAAAAGTTATGCCCAAATCGTTTCTTTGAAATTCATATCCTCTTTCTTCTAGTCTTGTTTCAAAGACATACCCACCACTTTTTTATTTCACCAGAAACTTACCAAAGTGACCCATTTCCACTCGAAATTTGGCTTTGGAATCAAAAATCTGTCTCTGTTTCACGAAATTACTATAACTTTTTAAAATGAAACACCTTCTTGAAAATTCTGACCTATTTGGCTTGGAGCCAACTTACCGACCGATTTTAAAACGCCGGCCAATTCTCACCGAACTTAGTTTTTCTTTCACAGAATTCAACGCTGATCACGAATATGTACTGCGCTTGTCGAAATACCAAATAGTTCAGAAGTTATGCCCAATTGTTTCTTTTGAAATTCGTCCCTCTGTATAGTTTGTTTCAGTGTCATCATGCCCACAGCAATTTTTGTTTTTTTACCCTAGAAACTTCCCCATAGCGACCCATTTCACTCAAAAATTTGACTAGGAATCTACTCCTGTTTCAAAACTCATGTAACTGTTTTAAAAATGAAACACTTTGAAAAATTGACCCTATTTGGCTTGAAAGCCAACTTACCGACCGATTTTAAAACACCGGCCAATTCTCACCGAACTTAGTTTTTCTTGCACAGAATTCAACGCTGATCACGAATATCTACCGCGCTTGTCGAAATTCCAAATAGTTCAGAAGTTATGCCCAATTGTTTCTTTGAAATTCGTCCCCTCTGTATAGTTTGTTTCAGTGCCTGCCCAAAGCAATTTTGTTTTTTTTACCCTAGAAACTTCCCAAAGTGACCCATTTCACTCAAATTTGACTAGGAATCTAATTCTGGTCTCCGTTTCACGAAACTCATGTAACTGTTTTTTAAAAATAAAACAATTTGAAAAAACCGACCTATTTGGCTTGAAAGATAACTTACCGACCGAATTTAAAACACAGGAAGTCATTCGAATGAGAGGCCGCCCCCAAACCCAAACACACTTAAAACATTACCCTGCAATTATTAGAACTCGAGTTATTGCACTTTGGTAATGCATTTCTATGACAAATATCAGAAAATCACCGATAAAAAAAGTAAAAAAATTTTAATTGCGGTATAACTCTTTTGAAGCGTTCGTCTTTCTAATGGGCATATTGCAAAGGATTTTTCCCGTGGGTTATTTCATTTTTGTCTCAAATTGTTACCAAACTTAGTTTTTCTCTTTGCACAGAATTCAACGCTGATCACGAATATTAATGGCGCTTGTCGAAATTCCTATTAGTTCAAAAAGTTATGCCCAACTGTTTCTTTTGAAATTCATATCCTCTTTCAATAGTCTGTTTCAAAGACATACCCACCACTATTTTTATTTTTACCTGAGAAATCCTACTAAAGTGACCCATTTCCAGTCGAAATTTGACTTGGAATCTAAATCTGGTCTCCGTTTCACGAAAATTACTATATAACCTTTTTTTAAATGAACACCTTCTTTGAAAAATCCGACCTATTTGGCTTGAAAGCCAACTTACGACCGATTTTAAAACACCGGCCAATTCTCACCGAACTTAGTTTTTCTTGCACAGAATTCAACGCTGATCACGAATATGTACTGCGCTTGTCGAAATTCCAAATAGTTCAGAAGTTATGCCCAATTGTTTCTTTGAAATTCGTCCCCTCTGTATAGTTTGTTTCAGTGTCATGCCCACAGCAATTTTGTTTTTTTTACCCTAGAAACTTCCCAAAGTGACCCATTTCACTCAAATTTGACTAGGAATCTAATTCTGGTCTCCGTTTCACGAAACTCATGTAACTGTTTTTTAAAAATGAAACAATTTGAAAAAACCGACCTATTTGGCTTGAAAGATAACTTACCGACCGAATTTAAAAACACAGGAAGTCATTCGAATGAGAAATGCCCCAACCCAAAGACACTTAAAACATTACCCTGCAATTATTAGAACTCGAGTTATTGCAGCACTTTGGTAATGCATTTCTATGACAAATATCAGAAAATCCCTCCGATAAAAAAAGTAAAAAATTTTTAATTGCGGTATAATCCTTTTGAAGCGTTCCGTCTTTCTAATGTAAGTATATTGCAAAAGGATTTCTCTCTCTTCCGTGGGTTATTTCATTTTTGTCTTCCTCAAATTGTTACCAAACTTAGTTTTTCTTGCACAGAATTCAACGCTGATCACGAATATTTATGGCGCTTTTCCTGAAATTCCAATTAATCAAAAGTTATGCCCAACTCGTTTCTTTGAAATTCATATCCTCTTTCAATAGTCTGTTTCAAAGACATACCCACCATTTTTTATTTTGCACCTCGAGAAACTTTACCAAAGTGACCCATTTCACTCGAAATTGACTTGAATCAAAATCTGGTCTCTGTTTCACGAAATTACTATAACTTTTTTTAAAATGAAACACCTTCTTGAAAATCTGACCTATTTGGCTTGAGTTTCGTCTCTACCGATCGATTTTAAAACGCCGGCCAATTTCACCGAACTTAGTTTTTCTTTCACAGAATTCAACGCTGATCACGAATATGTACTCGCGCTTGTCGAAATACCAAATAGTTCAGAAGTTAAGTGCCCAATTGTTTCTTTTGAAATGTCCCTCTGTATAGCGTTTCTTGCTTCTCAGTGTCATGCCCACAGCAATTTTGTTTTTTACCCTAGAAACTTCCCATAGCTTAATCTATTTCACTCAAAATTTGACTAGAATCTAATTCTGGTTCCGTTTCACGAAATCTCATGTAACTGTTTTTAAAAATGAAACACTTTGAAAAACTGACCTATTTGGCTTGAAAGATAGTTTACCGACCGAATTTAAAACACAGGAAGTCATTCGAATGAGAGAGGCCGCCCCTAACCCAAAGAAACTTAAACATTACTCCCGCAATTATTAGAACTCGAGTTATTGCACTTTGGTAATGCATTTCTATGACAAATATCAGAAAATCACTGATAAAAAGTAAAAAATTTTAATTGCGGTATAATCCTTTTGAAGTTGCTCCGTCTTTCTAATGGGCATATTGCAAAGGGATTTCTCTTTTTCCGTGGGTTATTTCATTTTTTTGTCTTCCCAAATTGTTACCAAATCCTAGTTTTTCTTGCACAGAACTCTAACGCTGATCACGAATATATTAATGGCGCTTGTCGAAATTCCACTAGTTTAAAAGTTATGCCCAACTGCTTTGAAATCATATATCCTCTTTCAATAGTCTGTTTCAAAGACATACCCACCACTATTTTTATTTTACCTGAGAAACTTACCAAAGTGACCCATTTCACTCGAAATTTGACTTGGAATCTAAATCTGGTCTCCGTTTCAAGAAAATACTATAACTTTTTAAAATGAAACACCTTCTTGAAAAAATCCGACCCATTTGGCTTGAAAGCCAACTTACCGACCGATTTTAAAACGCCGCCAATTCTCACCGAACTTAGTTTTTCTTGCAAATTCAACGCTGATAATATGACGCTGTCAGACATTCAAATATTCAATGTTACCATGTTTCGAAATTCGTCCCCCATATTGTTCAAAAGTTCATGCCCACAGCAATTTTTGTTTTTACCCTAGAAACTTCAAATACCATTCATCAAATTTACAGGAATACTTCTGGTTCCTTTCTAAGACTCATGTAATTGTTTTTATGACTTTTGAAAATCCTACTATGTCGAAATAATTACTCAGAATTTAAAACGGAGTCTTGAATTAGACCCAAACCCAAGCTTAAATTACCCTGAATTATTAGAACTATTATTATGTACACTATTTCTATGACAATATCAAAAATCCGACTAAAATAAAAATGTCTTAATTGCGTATATCCTTTGAAAGCGTTCGCATCTTTTAATGGCTGCAAAGTCCTTCCGGCGTTTTTCATTTGCTTCCCAAATTGTTACCAACTTAGTTTCTTCTTGCACAGAATTCAACGCTGATCACGAATATTATGGCGCTTGTCGAAATTCCAATTAGTTCAAAGTTATGCCCAACTGTTTCTTTGAATTCATCCCTTTCAATAGTCGTTTCAAACGACTCCCAATACCAGATTAATTTGTTTTTTACCGAAAACTTATCCAAATGACACTTCACTCCGATTTGATTGGAATCTAAATTGAGTTCTACCGTTCTTTGAAACTTACTATAACTTAATTTAAAATGAAACAACCTTCTGAATAAATCCATTCTATTTGACGAAAGCCAACTTACCGACCGATATTAAAACTCCGCAATTCTTTCACCGAACTTAGTTTTTTTAATGGGAATTCAACGTTGTCACGAATATGGTACTTACTTTGTCGAAATTTTAAACCTAGTTTTAGAGTTATTCCCAATATTTTCTTTGAAATTCGTCCTCTTGTATATGTTTGTTTCCAGTGTCATTGCCCCAGCAATTTTGTTTTACCTAGAAATCTTCCCATAGTACCCATTTCACTCAAAATTTGACTAGGAATCTAATTCTGGTCTCCGTTTCACGAAACTCATGTAACTGTTTTTTAAAAATGAAACACTTTGAAAAAACCGACCTATTTGGCTTGAAAGATAACTTACCGACCGAATTTAAAACACAGGAAGTCATTCGAATGAGAGGCCGCCCCAAACCCAAAGACACTTAAAACATTACCCTGCAATTATTAGAACTCGAGTTATTGCACTTTGGTAATGCATTTCTATGACAAATATCAGAAAATCACCGATAAAAAAAGTAAAAAAATTTTAATTGCGGTATAATCCTTTTTGAAGCGTTCGTCTTTCTAATGGGCATATTGCAAAGGATTTCTCTTTTCCGTGGGTTATTTCATTTTTTTGTCTTCCTCAAATTGTTACCAAACTTAGTTTTTCTTGCACAGAATTCAACGCTGATCACGAATATTTATGGCGCTTGTCGAAATTCCAATTAGTTCAAAAGTTATGCCCAACTGTTTCTTTGAAATTCATATCCTCTTTCAATAGTCTGTTTCAAAGACATACCCACCACTATTTTTTATTTTACCCGAGAAACTTACCAAAGTGACCCATTTCACTCGAAATTTGACTTGGAATCTAAATCTGGTCTCTGTTTCACGAAATTACTATAACTTTTTTTTAAAATGAAACACCTTCTTGAAAAATCCGACCTATTTGGCTTGAAAGCCAACTTACCGACCGATTTTAAAACACCGGCCAATTCTCACCGAACTTAGTTTTTCTTTCACAGAATTCAACGCTGATCACGAATATGTACTGCGCTTGTCGAAATTCCAAATAGTTCAGAAGTTATGCCCAATTGTTTCTTTGAAATTCGTCCCCTCTGTATAGTTTGTTTCAGTGTCATGCCTTCAGCAATTTTGTTTTTTTTACCCTAGAAACTTCCCAAAGTGACCCATTTCACTCAAATTTGACCAGGAATCTAATTCTGGTCTCCGTTTCACGAAACTCATGTAACTGTTTTTTAAAAATGAAACACTTTGAAAAAACCGACCTATTTGGCTTGAAAGATAACTTACCGACCGAATTTAAAACACAGGAAGTCATTCGAATGAGAGGCCGCCCCAAACCCAAAGACACTTAAAACATTACCCTGCAATTATTAGAACTCGAGTTATTGCACTTTGGTAATGCATTTCTATGACAAATATCAGAAAATCACCGATAAAAAAGTAAAAAAAATTTAATTGCGGTATAATCCTTTTGAAGCGTTCGTCTTTCTAATGGGCATATTGCAACGGATTTCTCTTTTCCGTGCGTTTGGTTCATTTTTTTGTCTTCCTCAAATTGTTACCAAACTTAGTTTTTCTTGCACAGAATTCAACGCTGATCACGAATATTTATGGCGCTTGTCGAAATTCCAATTAGTTCAAAGTTATGCCCAACTGTTTCTTTGAAATTCATATCCTCTTTCAATAGTCTGTTTCAAAGACATACCCACCACTTTTTTTATTTTACCCGAAACTTACCAAAGTGACCATTTCACTCGAAATTTGACTTGAATCTAAATCTGGTCTCGTTTCAGAAATACTATAACTTTTTAAAATGAAACACCTTCTTGAAAAATCCGACCTATTTGGCTTGAAAGCCAACTTACCGACCGATTTTAAAAACCCGGCAATTCTCACCGAACTTAGTTTTTCTTTCACAGAATTCAACGCTGATCACGAATATGTACTGCGCTTGTCGAAATTCCAAATAGTTCAGAAATGCCCAATTGTTTCTTTGAAATTCGTCCCTCTGTATAGTTTGTTTCAGTTCATGCCCCAGCAATTTTGTTTTTTACCCTAGAAACTTCCCAAAGTGACCCATTTCACTCAAATTTGACCAGGAATCTATCTGGTCTCTTCACGAAACTCATGAACTGTTTTTAAAAATGAAACACTTTGAAAACGACCTATTTGCTTGAAAGCCAACTTACCGACCGATTTTAAAACACCAGCCAATTCTCACCGAACTTAGTTTTCTTCACAGAATTCAACGTGATCGAATATGTAATGCCTTTGAAATTAAATAGTTCAAAGTTAGCCCAATGTTTTTTGAAATTCGTCCTCTTAAGTTTTTTCAGCATTCACAATTTTGTTTTTTACCTGAAACTTCCCAAAGTGACCCATTTCACTCAAATTTGACCGGAATCTAATTGGTTCGTTTCACGAAATCATGTAACTGTTTTAAAATGAAACACTTTGAAAAATCCGACCTTTGCTGAAAGACTTACCGACCGATTTTAAAAACCGGGTCACTCACCCAACATCCCAAGAATTCAACGCTGATCACGAATATTATGACTTTGTGAAATTCCAATAGTTAAAAAATAAAACCCAATGTTTCTTTTAACTCCTCTTTAAGGTTGCAAACTCCCTTTTTTTTTGCTCCAAACCCATTTCCCAAATTTGACCGAATTTTGGCCGTTTCAGAAATATAATTTTTAAAATAACCCTTTGAAAATCACTATTTCCGAAGAACTTACCGACCATTTAAAAACGCCTTTCACGAATTATTTTTTTAAGAATCTAACCGACAGAAATTACGCTTTCGTTCCAAATAGTTCAAATTATGCCCAATTGTTTCTTTTGCAAATTCGTCCCTCTGTATAGTTTGTTTCAGTGTCATGCCCACCAATTTTGTTTTTTTTACCCTAGAAACTTCCCAAAGTGACCCATTTCACTCAAATTTGACCAGGAATCTAATTCTGGTCTCCGTTTCACGAAACTCATGTAACTGTTTTTTAAAAATGAAACACTTTGAAAAATCCGACCTATTTGGCTTGAAAGCCAACTTACCGACCGATTTTAAAACACCAGCCAATTCTCACCGAACTTAGTTTTTCTTGCACAGAATTCAACGCTGATCACGAATATGTACGGCACTTGTCGAAATTCCAAATAGTTCAGAAGTTATGCCCAATTGTTTCTTTGAAATTCGTCCCCTCTGTATAGTTTGTTTCAGTGTCATGCCTTCAGCAATTTTGTTTTTTTTACCCTAGAAACTTCCCAAAGTGACCCATTTCACTCAAATTTGACCAGGAATCTAATTCTGGTCTCCGTTTCACGAAACTCATGTAACTGTTTTTTAAAAATGAAACACTTTGAAAAACCGGACCTATTAAGCTTGAAAGATAACTTACCGACCGAATTTAAAACACAGGAAGTCATTCGAATGAGAGGCCGCCCAAAACCAAAGACACTTAAAACATTACCCTGCAATTATTAGAACTCGAGTTATTGCACTTTGGTAATGCATTTCTATGACAAATATCAGAAAATCACCGATAAAAAAAGTAAAAAAATTTTAATTGCGGTATAATCCTTTTTGAAGCGTTCGTCTTTCTAATGGGCATATTGCAAGGATTTCTTTTCCCTGGTTTTTCATTTTTGTTTCCCCAATTTTTAAAACTTAGTTTTTCTTAAGAAATTTAACCTGATCACAATATTTATGGCGCTTTCGAAATTCCCTTAGTTCAAAAGTTATGCCCAACTGTTTCTTTGAAATTATATCCCCCCTTAATAGTCTGTTTCAAAGACATACCCCCCACTTTTTTTTATTTTCCCCAGAAACTTCGTGGGCCCCTTTCACTAAATTTGGGGAACTAAATCTGGTCTCGTTTCCGAAATATTAACTTTTTTAAAAAAAACACCCTTTTGAAAAAACGACCTATTTTGGGTTGAAAGAACACCCGATTTTTAAAAAACCCCCCCAATTTTCCCCAATTAGCCCCCACAGAATTAACGCTATAGAATATTATGCCTTGTAAAAATTCCCAAAAATTTTAGAAATCCCAAGTTTTTTTGAAATTTCCCCTTGAAGTTTTTTCATTCATTTCCCCCAAATTTTTTTTTTCCCTGCTTTTCCCCAAAAACCCTTTCCTCAAATTTACAAATTAATTTTTTTCTTCTTTTTCTGAAAAAATTTTTGTCGTTTTTAAATGAAAATTTCCCCGAAAAATCAACCTTTTTTTTTTGAAAAACCCACCCAAAAAAAAAAAGAAAAACAAAACCCCCATTTCACCAAATTTTTTTTTTTTACAAATTCCCGTCACGAAATTTAAAAACCTTTAAATTCATTTTCAAAAAATCCCAACTTTTCTTTGAAATTCAACCTCTTTTAATTTTTAAAGCTTCCACCACTTTTTTTTTTTCAAAAACTTACCAAAGTGCCCTTTTATCCAAATTTTTTGAATTAAATTGGGTTTTTTTGAAATTCTATAATTTTTTAAAAAAAAAAACCTTTTAAAAATCCGACCATTTCTTAAAAATTACCAGATTTTAAAAAAAGGCCCTTTCTCACCGAACTTGTTTTTTCACGAAAACGCTGATCACGAATATTACCGCGCTTTGTCGAAATTCCAAAAAGTTCAGAAGTTATGCCCAATGTTTCTTTGCAAATTCGTCCCTCTGTATAGTTTGTTTTCAGTGTCATGCCCACAGCAATTTTGTTTTTACCCTGAAACTTCCCATAGCGACCATTTCACTCAAATTTGACCAGGTCTAATTCTGGTCTCCCGTTTCACAAACTCATGTAACTCTTTTTAAAATAAACATTGAAAATCCGACCTATTTGGCTTTGAAAGCCAACTTACCGACCGATTTTAAAACAAGCTTTAATTCTCACCCGAACTTATTTTTCTTGCACAGAATTCAAGTGATCACGGAAATTTCGGCAAATTGTCGTTCCAAATAGTTTAAATTATGCCCAAATTTCTTTTGAATTTGTCCCTTGTATGAGGTTTGTTTTTAGTGTTATGCCTTCGAAATTTTTTTTTACCCTAAATTTCCCAAAGTGCCCTTTCACAAATTTGACCGGGAAAATTAATTGGCCTTTCGAAATTTAACTGTTTCAAAATAAACCTTTGAAAAACCCCTTTATTTGGTTTGAAAAATAACTCCACCAATTTTAAAACCGGAAGCTTCCCCAATGACCCCTTACCCAAAGACAATTAAACTTCCCCGTTTTAGAAATCATTAAATTTTTTAAAATGAAATTTTTTGAAAAACTATTTTCGAAAATCCACCGATAAAAAAGTAAAAATTTTATTGCGTATTAATCCTTTTGAAGCGTTGTCTTTCCTAAAAGGGATATTGCAACCAATTTTTTTTCCGTGCGTCCCCGGTTCATTTTTTGTCTTCCCAAATTGACCAAACTTAGTTTTTTCCCAGAAATTCAACGCTGATCACGAATAATTTAGGGACTTGTCGAAATTCCAATAGTTCAGAAGTTATGCCCAATTTTTTCTTTTGAAATTCGTCCCCTTTATAGTTTGTTTTAGTGCATGCCTTCGGCAATTTTGTTTTTTACCCTGAGAAACTTCCCAAAGTGACCCATTTCACTCAAATTTGACTAGAATCTAATTCTGGTCTCCGTTTCAGAAACTCATGTAACTGTTTTTAAAAATGAAACACTTTTGAAAAAACCGACCTATTTGCGAAAGATAACTTACCGACCGAATTTCAAACACGGAAGTCATTCGAATGAGAGGCCGCCCTAACAAAAGACACTTAAAACATTACCTGCAATTATTAGAACTCGAGTTATTGCACTTTGGTAATGCATTTCTGAATCAAATATCAGAAAATCACCGATAAAAAGTAAAAATTTTTAATTGCGGTATAATCCTTTTCGAAGCGTTCGTCTTTCTAATGGCATATGCAAGGATTTCTTCTTTTTCCAGATTCGTTTTCATTTTTGTCTTCCTCAAATTGTTGCCAAACTTAGTTTTTCTTGCAAAATGTAACGCTGATCACGAATATTTATGGCGCTTTCGAAATTCCAATTAGTTCAAAAGTTATGCTCCAACTGTTTCTTTGAAATTCATATCACTTCATGTCCTGTTCAAGACTAGTACACTATTTACCCAAGACTTGACAAATGACCACACTCGAAATTTGTGGAATCAAAGCTTTTGAATTCTATAACTTTTGAACCCTCTGAAGAATCCGACCTTACCAAAGATTTTCGCTTCCACCAACTTAGTTTTTCACAGAATTCAACTGATCACGAATATGTATGCGCTTGTCGAAATCCAATAGTTCAAAGTTATCCCAATGTTCTTTGAATGTCCCCTTATGTTGTTTCAGTTCTGCCACAATTTTTTTTACCTAGAAACTTCCAAGGACCATTTCACTCAAATTTGACAGGAATCTAATCGGTTCCGTTTCACGAAACTCATGTAACTGTTTTTAAAGAAAAACACTTTGAAAAACCTATTTGGCTTGAAATAACTTACCGACCGATTTTAAAACCGGAAGTCATTCGAATGAGAGCCGCCCAACCCAAGACACTTAAACATTACCCTGCAATATATTAGAACGAGTTATTGCACTTTGAATGCATTTACATGCATATCGAAATCTACCGATAAAAGTAAAAATTTAATTGCGTATAACCTTTTGACGTTCGTCTTTCTAATGGGCATATTGCAACGCTTTTTTTCGTGTTCAGTTCATTTTGTCTTCCTCAAATTGTTCAAATTAGTTTTTCTTCGCACAGAAATTAACGCTGATCACGAATATTATGTGAGCTCTTCGAAATTAATATTCAAAGTTATGCCCACTGTTTTTGAATCATATCCTCTTAAGAGTCTCGTTTCAAGACATACCACCACTTTTATTTTACCGGCTTACCAAAAGTGACACATTTCCTCGAAATTGACTTGAATCTAAATCTGGTCTCGTTTCAAAGATTACTATAACCTTTTTAAATGAAACACTTCTTCGAAGAATCCGACCTATTTGGCGAACCAATACCCGAACCGATTTTAAAACATACCCGCAATTCTCAGAACTTAGTTTTCTTTGTAGCAAATTCAACGCTGATCACGAAAATTACGCGCTTGTCGAAATTCCAAATAGTTCAGAAGTTATGCCCAATTGTTTTTGAAATTCGCCCTGTATAGTTTGTTTCAGTGTCATGCCCACAGCAATTTTGTTTTGGCCTAAAACTTCCCAAGCGACCCATTTCACTGCAAATTTGACTAGGATTCAATTTTGGTCTCCGTTTCAGAAACTATGTTAACTGTTTTTAAAATGAAACACTGAAAACAACCTGATTAGCGAAAGATAACTTACGCTGACCGAATTTAAACACAGGAAGTCATTCGAATGAGGCCCCCAAACCAAAACCTTAAACATTACCTTTAGGAACCCGAGTTATTGCACTTTTGGTAATGCATTTCTATGACAAATATCAGAAAATCACCGATAAAAAAATAAAAAATTTTAATTTCGGTATAATCCTTTTTGAAGTTCGTCTTTCTAATAAGGGATATTGCAAGGGGTTTCTTTTCCGTGGTTTGTTCATTTTTGTCTTCCTCAAATTGTTACCAAAATTAGTTTTTTTTGCACAGAATTCAACGCTGATCACGAATATTTATGGCGCTTGTCGAAATTCCAATTTGTTCAAAAGTTATCCAACTGTTTTTTGAAATTCATATTTTTCTGTCTTTTCCCACAACCCCCCCCTTTTTTTGAAAACTTACCATACCCATTTACTGAAATTTGCCTGTCAAATTGGTTCCCCCTTTAAAATTTAAAACTTTTTTTTTAAAAGAAAAATTTTTAAAAAAACCGACCAATTTCCCGGGGAACCCTTAGACCGTTTTTAAAAACCCCAATTTACCAAAAAATTTTCTGCAAAATTAAAACCTTTTGATTGTGCCCCTTGGAAATTCCCAAAAATCGAAAAAGAATTTTTTTAAAATTTGACCCCCCTTTTAAGGTTTTTGGGCTCCCCCAATTTGTTTTTTC
>BMAV01005365.1:0-16486 GCA_019973955.1 Trichonephila inaurata madagascariensis
TTTCTTTTCTTAACACTTTTTTTTTCTATTGTTAAGTAACATATTATTATTAAATATAATACTCTCGAAAATTTTTAAAATGAAAAATAAAAACAAAATCATTCCTATTTTTGAATGTTAATTTTAAATTAAAAAGGTTAAAGAAAATTTATTTTAGCCGGGTTAATCAAGATATGCTTTAAATTTTCTTAAAAAACCCTTTTTTTTTTGTTTCGTGAAGGTGGAAAATTGTTTTTTTCAAAAATATAATTTAATCGTCTCTTTTGAAAATTTTGCAAATGAAATATTTAAAACAAAAATGCAAATCTAGTGTTTGTATGTAATTTTATACTTAATGCTTTCAGAGGTTTCTTAAAAGAAAAATATTATTTAATGATTGTATTATTTCTATAACTGATTTTCATAAAATAATAATAATAATGCGTAAATAATAATAATAATATTGATGTGTAAACTCTTTTGTGTATACATAGATAATATGAAGCTAAGAATAATTCTAAATGTACAGAAAGATTTTATCACATAAATATAACAGACACACATTCAAAAAGTATCAAATGAATATGATATTTTAATTTCATGCATTTTTTATTTAAAAACTGCAAACAAATAAGAAACAACACGTTATGTAGAAAGATCAACACTTCGAATCTAAAATGCCATAAAAAAAAAATGGTTTTTACAATCTAAATTTATTAAATGCAGGATGTTTGTACAATTTAGTTCACCAGTCGGTTTGAAAATTTTTGAAATGACGTGGAATATTTTGCTTCTTTCATAAAAGTTATGAAAAAGCTCATTTTAACGCATACATAATTTAAAACTTTAAAATGTGATTAAAAATAAATTACATATATGCACTCCAAAATTAAAATAATTGAAAGTTTCAAAATACTTTTTGTATAAGTAATTACAGAAAAATTATTTACATTAATGTCGAAAATCTCGGTACTTTTTCTAAAAGCATTAATTACATTAAATATAGCATTAGAATGTGAGTAAAAATCATAATATTAATGAACATATATGCAAACCAAAACTATATGTTTGAAAAAAATCTGATCGAATTTATGAACATGTATAAAGTAATCAATGAATGAAGTTTATTTTACTTCTACAGTCTCAATACGAATAATAGAATAAATTTTAAAATTATTTCAATACTTGAATTACAACTTGAATATATTTCAAAGAGGTTAAATTTTTTTATAAACATCCTGTATTTAAAATAATTTTCGAAACTGATAAAAATTGACACAAACATTAGTAAGGTACTGCTGCTTAGCATATATAATAATGAAATTCTGACCCAGAATTTAAAAAACAAGTAAGTCAGGTAGGTAATAATTTTTAATGGGCAAAGTTATCAACGAGAGACTTTAAAATTTGTCCTTTCTAATAAATGTGAATAATTTTTCCGAAGTTAACTTTTAATCGCTGAACTGTTTCAAATCCATGTTGCTAAAGATAAACAGAAAACATAAGTTTCGGAATTAACCCAAATTAACTACACATTAATAAACGAAAGAATAGTAAATTATGATGTTGTCCAATAACATGCAGAGACAAACTTCGAAATAGATACGAATTATTGTTGTTTTATATTAATAAATAGTGTGTATATTCAATTGTTTAATTCAATAGTGTAATTCAATTGTATAGAATTGAGTCAATTGCGTATAAACAGTAATGGTGTAACGATTCCTGCCACACAGCTGTGAATCTGCATCTTTCTCGATCACCACACGTGCATTTTGCAGCTTCATCTTTAAAGTTATTGCGTGATCCCGCCTTGGACCACCCCGGAAACCTTTGACACCATGAGGACCTTTTTTTTGACTACAGGATGTAAGTGGAAGCTAAAAAGACGCCGGTCGCTGATCTCCGAAGCAGGGAGAGAGATGAGATGGTCTGACAACCTCCCCTAAGAGCGGACTCCAAAAGAAAACTTCTCCCTCACAAACCACATCCTTTGAACTCTAATATTCTTTTAATAAGTTTAATAACTTCAATGTATAATTTGTAAAGAATAGCTGTGACGTAAATAAACTAAATGTTTAGATTAATCTATATCACGATACCGTTATTTATCTCAAACGTCACATTGGATATGAGAATTGCATCTGAAATTAGCGTGCGTCTTGTATGTGTTCTTATAAAAAACAGAAGGTACCTTAGTAATGTTTGAGGTGAGGAAGAAAACATATATATAGCGGATTTATACTAAAGACAGACTATATGCATGCGTAAGAAATATACGAGGTGCATCTAAAAAAATCAGTGAATGGTACTAGAAACCCAACAAAGTAGAAAGTGAGGACCAAATTACTTTCACTAAATTTAGAAAATCATAACTACTTTTTGAAATGCATGTTTATAGAGCTCCGAAAACCATTAATCAAATCTATTGATCTGTGGGGATTAATCATAAAGCTCTTGTCACAGGTTCTTAAGATGGCATCTCTTGGATACAGCTTCTGGTATTGTTTCTTCCAATATTTCCAAGGAGAAAAATAAAATGCCACCTCAGATGTGGGTTTTGTCACCTGATCGTGGCTCAAAATTACAAGGTAGATCAGAGATCTCAGAACTCTTCAAGCTCTAGTCGACCCACGGTGTACAAAGAACTTAAAGCACGTTAAATCTATCAAGGCTCTCAAAATCCTCAAATTGGCATGACCAGCAAATTTGAAGAGTATAGTGCCAACTGAGATGTCTTTCTTACTTGCCCGTGATTTACAATCTCATATGGCTGGACTGTGCCTTACAGTGGGCTCCAAGTCATGTTGGGATCTCCGGCAATGAGATAACCAACCAAAAAACCAAGCAGGGAGCCAAGTAGTCTCATCTGGAAATCTCCTTGACCTTCAGAAGGGCAAAAAGCATTATTTACACATACATTGGCAAATGTACTGCCGTAGCCCAAAAAATCAAGAGCCTTAAGAAGCCATTAGAAACCCTGGTCGCTGTAGGTCCTATCCCGAGGCACACCTGGGTAGAGCCGAGGCTATTGCCCGCTTTCGCCTGATCACCGGACATGACTTTTGGGAGTATACCTCCACTGGCTTGTCTGCTTACGAAGCATACCTACTCTGCGGCTATGCCAGAATAGATGGCGACTACCTTCTCCAATGCACTGGACTCAATGAATACCCGACTGACGACGTCATCAGTCGGCACTGGGAGGCTCGGAGTCAAATGGTCAAGAAGCCAAGCTCAGGTGTTGGAGGAATAAATAATAATTACAAGATCCTTCGCCAATCGTCCTTGTTCAGCTTCAAAATGGGACGTAAAAGCACAATTAGTCAAGTCTTTATTAGAGATCTTGGGTTACCCTGAGAATAACAATAGTAAGGGAACAATCTTAGGCAACAGATAGGGAGTATGAGAAACATGATAAAAATAAGTACGTCTCACGGCACCAAAACTTATGCACATTGATCACACGACATGTTACGGAAGAGTTACATTCTCTGTTTGTCCTGCGTAATCGTTGTTGAACTAAGCGGATGTTCTGAAACAGCTTTTAAAAAATTCGATGATTACATTCAGTTTACTGCAACCCTCCTTGATATACTGTTTACGTTCGATTACACGCATATGACTTGCTCTAACAATCATTGATATTGTTAGAAATCATTTCAACATACTCGCTCTAAGGATAGCCGCAAGCATACACGAAAATTTGACCTGTATTGTCACTGAGGTAAAGAACCATTTACTGAACGTTTCAAACACACCTCACTTTCCAAAGCAGTAAAGCAAAATGAAAAAAAGGTAAAAGAACTCTACCTATGTCGTAATCTACGTTGGGAGGCCATGCATTGACTGCCTTACCTCTCAGCATGGTTTCACACATCCTGTGGCAGTCGGCATACCGGTCGAAATTGTTGCTGTTACCTCTGCAGCCCCCGTAGATGAACTGAAGGCACATGGTACGTCCCACGTCATAGTACCAACGAGGGAAGTAGCCCCGGCAAGGACCCACTTCCTTTGGCTGCATGCAGTTCTCTGAGGGAGGAAAAGTCGTTAGTTTATGAGGAGGCTACATTTGAAAACTTTATATTTCTTACTAACAAAAGATGATAAATATAAATAAATAACATTGGAAATATTTGTAGGAGTTATCAAAATAGGAGATGGTACACAAAAGCAGTGAAACCCTGTGGCGGCTGAATGGTAGCGTTCCGCGATTCCACGCCACAGGTCCGGGATTCAAATCCCAGGCTAAGCAATGTCGACTCAGCCTTTCATCTCTTCAGTGAGTCGATAAAAGAGTACCAATCTTGTTTAGGAAATCAACACTGGGGATTTTACGTCACACTGACCACCTGACTGGAATATCTGCTTCTGCCCTTCAGTGCCTAAGGCCACGAAAACCGAGATGGGCACAGTAGGCCTTGGCCCTCATGGACTGTTGCAGCACTGAGCTTAGTTCAGTATACAAAAGAAGCATACTAGTTCATAAGTATTATCTGATTGAGGAGTTTGGGAATTAATCTACATCAGGGACCGGCAAATCGTTCGACATATATTTGTGATGAAAATTTTCTTCCATGAAGATCCACAAGAGTAAATATAAATACACGTCGGCTGGACATTAACACTTGCAGTTGTGACAAGAATTTCAACAAACAATATCATTCTCATATTTAAAAAAAAAAAAAATGAAAAATATCTCGATTTTCCTACAAATTCGTAACGTTGTAAGGGTCCTAATCTTTAACATTACGCGAAGGCAGTGGTTCACCCATGTGATGGGTTCAAAAAAATCAAAACAATTTTTTTTCTTCATAAATTGCTTCCTTAACATGTCTAAAATGCGGCGGTTAAGTGATTTTTTAAAATTCGAAGTTGTTATAAAGAAGCAGCTGTTCTCGGCGCTCTAAGTTAAGAATTTCATTGTTTTAATCGGACGAAACTATTAACGCGTTTTTTCAAAACTGTGTTTTTCAAACTTGCCTGCCTCATATCTCTAGAAAGGTTTGACCGAATGACTTTAAATTTATAGGGTAGACTCATCACAAATACACGCACCAAATGAAGCATGATCATTCCAATATTTAAAAATATTTCTATTTTTTATAACAACAACATAACACCCCATGAAATTCGAAACATTTTCTCTTCAGAGGTCTACCAAAAATCCAATTTTTGATATTTTCAATTGAGTATAGTTCATTCGGTGCATTTAAGCTTATAAGTTGAAGCGCCGTTAATTTTTTGTATTTCAGATAAGCCCATCAACTGGAATCGTGGAGGAAGGGAGTGTTAATATTTTCGAGGTGGGTGTGTTCAGAGAGCTACAACTTACGTTTTATTGGATATTTTTGGCTAAAATTTATATACATTCATTATATAAATAAATGATAAAAAACGTGGAGTTTTATCATTTTACTGGTCATCAAAAATTTCTTAAAAATGCTTAAAAAACAGGCTGTCAGATGGGTGAACCCCCTTAAAAAGTTGAACAACATTTAAAAAACCATCTTTGGGCTGGAAAGAAATCAAGACAGTCATGTGAACAAGTGCATAAAACAAAATGGGAAATGAATTTTGAAAAATGAAAATAAAATCTGCCGTTGCAAAAGCTATATTATTCTAACTCTCAAAGCTTTTAGTACTCAGAGTAAGTTTGTACTACAATACAACGCGAATACACACTTACACTTAACCAACTCATCATTACGCTTACTTTTTGCTTCATTGATGTTGACTGTGCAGTCCGGCTTGTCAGCCGTGCACGGAGCCTTTTGCATGAGTTCCACATTGCACATGCTGAGGGCCGCTGGACTTAGGTACAGTCTCGTACGAACCTTTAGACCTTTGCCGCAGGTTACTGTGCAAGGTGACCACTCGGACCAGTGGGTGACAGCGCATTTCGGATCCGGCTAAAAGACAATAAGAGACTTTTACCATTTTTAAATCTCTTTTTATATAAAAATGTTTTTTCGTCATGCTGTAATAAATTTTTGAAGTAGAGATACTACAGACACAGCACCAGGGTATTTTTAAAAATAAATTTATTCTTGGCTAGAATACTTTAGAACTACGTAATACATGCAAATGACAGTTTTACAATTTGAACATAGTCTAAACAGAGTTGTATAATTTGTAAAAGGGAGTTTTGGTTCACAGTGAGGTGGACAGGGGTTACAATTCCTACCCCCTTAGTAAATGTAAAACATATTTCTTTTTCTTTTTTTTTCAAAATGTAAATTTCATTCGATATAAAACATGCAAAAATTAAGCAGCAGTTTTCTACAAAAAAAGTAACTCTTTCCGTTGATATTATTTGATTAATGAGCGAATGAGTGATTATTAAAGTTGTACTATAAAGCAAAATGAAAGTTATTGGCAATGAACATTTAGTTTTGAACAACGGTCAAGTGACGAGGAAGACACCTGGGCTGCCAACCACTCTCTACACCACCTCTCCACCTCAACGGATGGGCTTTGATCCTCGACAGGCTTAACATGTATCAGCCCCTCTGCACGAAAGGTACCAGGGCTCAAATTCCCTAAATCGTTGGCCATGACTGTTAGGCTATCGAGGCTGATGAGTGAGTGATTATTCATTAACGACACATTATACAGCAACCCAAGGGCTATTGGCCGATGGATCTCGTGATTTTGAACCACCTTCATGCCTTTTATACGCATCACTTGAGTTGTCATCCCCCTTTTTAAACCTCCACACAACATCAACTTGAGGGCTTTGAGTTTCGACGAATTCAATCTGCATCAGTCTTTACACGTCGGGTATTTAGTGACACCAGGACTTGAACCCTTAACTCGACAGAAGTAATACTGGTTTCAAATTCATAAACTTGACCATTCTGATGATGGACAAAGAAATTTTAACAGAATCATCTACCGCTTAAGATCATTGAAATTTGATGTTACTGAAATGCAGTGGCGTAACATATACTCCTTGGAGTAACAAACACTCTCGCATCGCAAGGGGAAGGATTCTAGGGGACCCGAAACCTGATTGACGCCAAGTACGTATTCGACTTGGGGCCCAAAACCTGACTTTGCAGGGAGGCCCTAATTTTCTCCGTTACGCCACTGCTAAAATGGGATAATATCTGGACCAGTTTTTCCCATAGAAAAATATGCTAGCATTGGTATCATATTTTGATGTCATAGTGTGTTGAAACATCCATTTTATTACACTGCATATTTCTTTTGGGAAGCAAATTCTTTTTCCAATTATGTCCCATATTTTGTTTCTTACAAAGCAATTCTAGATGGACTTTTAATTTTATATCTAAAAAAACAATTAAAAAAAAAGTACTGAGAATTCTAAATTTCAAGAAACTAATTTTTTAAAAAATGGATACGTGTGCTAGGATGATCAATTTATATTGACATCCGGATATTTTCTTCTTTGAAAAACTGCCATTTATTCATGTCCCATTTTTTTGATAGTATTCTGATATAAAGGCTGATATATAAACCTCTTGGAATATATGGGGCAAGAACGAATAATTTATCAATTTTTTTTTACAAATAACAATACACTCTAAAACAAGATAAGGGATAAGTAGCTCTAGAGGCTCCAGGGCTTTTAATACTTTTCAAACTCTAGTTTAATAAATAGAAATCACTCAAAAGAGACAGATAACAAGGATCATATCTTATTTTACACTTAAGAATAATAATAAAATAGTGCCAGCAAACCTAAACACGTAAAATATATATTTTACATAATTTATTTTCTAGTAACGTATGACAAAATATATTAAAAAAGTACTACTATTAAAATAAAGCAGGAACATATATTTTGAAAATTAGGTATAAATTTTTTAGGAGTTATATACATTTAATACACCGACTGTAAAATATAGAAGCATTTATTAAATTATCAATTTTTATCAATAGCATTAGAGTTTACTATTTAAAGAATCATTAAAGTCTATGAAATGAAACATATAAAACATCACAAACAAAATAAATTGGAATGGTTAAAAAAGAAATGAGAGTAGCGCATCTAAACATGCTACATTTATCACAGGGTTATTTCAAAACTTGCATGCACCCAATGTCAAGTGATAAAATAACTGGGAGGAAAAATTCAACGCATGGGAATTTGGATCCAATGCTTCAGCTCTTTTCTGTGGCCTCATCTTGACTGTACTCAGTGGCGTAATGTACACCACCGCATTGCGGTGGGGGGAGACTCTAGAGGGCCCAAAGCTTAACTGACGCAAAGTACGTATTTTTGCTTGGAGCCCAAAACCTGAGTTCGTAGGGGGCCCCTAATGTTCTCCGTTACGCCGCTGACAGTACTGGGATAAAGTGCATTTTGACTTTAGTAAACAGACTCGAACAGGGCGTACCCACCGCGTATCAATGATACGGGGCCCCAAACTACAGGGGCCCAACATGGTTAAGAAAAATCGTAAAATTAAGGAGGCCTAGAAAGGGGTCCCCAAGAGATTTTTTTATGCAGGCCACTCAGAATTAGCTATGCCAGTGCTCGAAACAGAAATGAGTTGCGCAATATCTTGAAAATGTGTTTCTTATAGTTAAAATTAGCTTTTATGAAGTTAAATTAGTTTTCCAATGGTTTAAACCATATTTTATATTACCCAAATTTCTATAACAAGGGGTTAGCTATTGGGTATCAATGATGCGGAGCTTCCCTCGCTACAAGGGCTCCAACATTTCGTAGCAAAAATTTGTTAAGGTTTGGGTCCCTAAACAGGGGCCCCAAGGATTTTATATAGGGATCCCTCAAAACTAGTTACGCCAGTAAAAATAACGCTCATTTGTAATTTTTTTAAAAATAATTTTTTTTATAACAAAAAGTAAATAGCATTTTTAGAAGTGACAATTCTTTATAATTAAATATTCTATGTACTCGTGATGATTTGGTTGATTTTTTACCAGAAACCAATAAAGTTATTACATATGTAAAAGGCATTCCATAATACCCTCCATACATTTCAGCGTCTCTGCTGTCTTTGCAGCAGAAGTTAATTAACTAATTCTAAGTAGTAACTTTAGTGCTCACATATTGTATCAATATTCCCAATACTCTTTATTTTTGAGTCTACTAGAGCAGATATTCTTGAAAACCATGCATAATTCTTTAATTTCATGCATCAGTGTGTTAAATGTCAAAAGTCATATGTCATTGTTAGTTCAATAACTGAAAAGTTAAAGGTATTTTTTATGTTAGTGTGTACAGGAGCTTCGTGATGCTAAAAACAGAAAAATGAGTATACTGATTTTGTCCTGTTTCCTGGAGCTGCTTGTTCGTTCTGCTTCATGTCATCCTTGCTGAATTTTCTTGGAAAATACTGTGAAGTAAAATCCAGTTTATTTCTGAATTCACACACCATTCATTGTTTAACATATGATAATTCAAAAGTATTGAATTTTAAATAAGTGTAAACATTATTCAATATCAAACGCATTCTTAATTCAAATTGTGATTAGATTCAACAAGATATCCCTAAGAAAGTTAATGAATATAATCCAGAGTAATATAATATTAATTTCGATAATAATTAATTAAAATCTATTAAATACCTTCAGCTATTAAACTGGATGGTTATCTTTTGAAGGGAAAAAGATCTGGCGAATTGTTTGTTTAAGGTATCCGACTACGTTCGGGGGGAACCATGATTTTAAAAAAGCGCATAAATGGATAATTTTCATGATATTTAGTGTCACTTAGATTAGAATACATGTATAAAATTGCTTTAAGGACATTATGACAAAAAAAATTATTTGAATACAATATTTTGGCAAAAAATTAACTTAGAATAACCTTTTTTCAAATTTTTCCTTTTGTAAAAATGTTTCTATTGTATTAATATTTTTCCCGTATATAGCTCAAACCTCGAAGAGGCTCAACTATGATTTTTGAAAAATTCACATTATTTTCAGAGTTACAACCATTTGCAATAATTATCGGTGTTTTCAAATTTCTCCCCTTTTGTTTCGTAAAACCGACTTCCAAGTTATGCGTTTCAAAATTTTGACCTCTGTCAGAGGTCTGGGGGTGAATCGGCAAAATATTAATACAATGGAAGCATTTTTACAAAACAGGACATTTGGAAAAAAAAGGGTTTTTCTAAATTAATCTTTTTCAAAATATTGCTGAAATAATTTTTTTTGAAATACTATTTTAACCAATTTTATATAATTTTCTAATTAATTGACGTAAATACATAAAATTTTTTAAGTTTTTGAAAAAATATTTTAAAATATTGGAACCTTAAAATTCCCCTTGTAAAATTTCTGGAAAAAAATACTCCTTTTGAAATAATATTTTGCCATTCTAATTTGGTTTTTTATAATTATGGGGTTTAGCTATAATAAAAATAATAGAAAAAAGAGCATAGCAAAAAAACATTTGAAAAAAGGAAAAATTCAAGCTTTATTTGCGTTTTTTAAAAAATATTTATTTTGGGGGAAACCTTGTTACACGGTATACGAGGCTGGATAAAAATTTCCCCGGATCCCCGCTCTGAAACGTTTCTGAAGTAACGACTGCGATAACATTTCTGAGTACGCATTCTTCCCTTTTTTTTAAAAAAAGTTTGTTCCAAATCACGTGGTCGTTGGCTCGCCAAGGCACCGGGTTTTTAGCGGATCATTTTAGGGCGATTCAAAAAATTACGTTTGTTGGAGGAATATCAAATTTTGTGTTGGTTTGGGAAAAGAGTGCTCGGAGACTTCGAAATGTGCGTACCTCAGTGATACATTATCGAAAAGCGCAAATTTTAAGTATCGACGTTTCAGAGTGGCGGGGAAAGTGTAAGAGACGAACCTCTACATGAAAGACTTCCCACACCGCTGAAAACTTGAAAAGTTTTCTGGGCTGTCCCAGAACATCTTTGAACCAGCGTTCGTGGTCCAAAAAACTTTTACTGGTCCCAGAAAAATTGGAAATATCTTACTCTCACGTTATTTTTTAAGATGCATTGAAACATAATTCAATTCATAACAATACGGAAAATTATAAAAATTTCTTAAAAATAACCAATTATCAAAAAATCCCTAATCTTATTTAAAGTAGCCTAACCATCCATCACACTAGGAATGCATAACGCTAAAAGTTGATATCCATTTTTTTTTGTTTTTTTTTACAGTTTCATTTATTTTTTAATGGGTTTTTTCGGTTTATTAATTAAGCTTTTATAATTTGGTTTCAATTAATAGTTTCATTTTATCAGCTAGTTTTTTTATGCATTCTTATATCACATTTTATTTTATAAATACATTTAAAACTTAAAAAATCCTATTAGGGTCCCGGGGAAATTTTAAAATTTTGAATTTACTGGTCCAGAGATCAAAAATTTGGGCCCTTTCTTTAAACAACGACGGGGTGAAAAAGGGGAAAAAACTGTTTTGCCACATTCTTCTTTACTCCCCCGATTTCGCCCTAAAATTTTAGAGTATTTCTTGAGCTGGCCCTCCGCAGGGTCGTCGATTTAAATCTGCAGATGAAGTTATAAGTGCATCGGGGTGTTGGGGGGTGGCTAAAAAAGGATTAGAAATTTTTGTGTTTTGCGCTGGCAAATACACAAATGCGATGGGAAAAATGTGCTGTTGCTCAATGGGGCTTATTTTAAAAAGGATGTGTTTCACTAACTTAACTGGAAATAATTTTTTAGTTATAGACTCAGTCCGGGGAAATTTTGAAATTTTACTACGTCGGCTTCTCAAACTTCTATTTCCCGACCCAATTTTTTAATCAAATTTTCATCCCCCCCTTTTTCCCAAAAATAACAATGTGTTGAATGCAGTAATAATGTATAATACTTTGATGCTAAATACAATACGACCCCAATTTTAAACCATTACAAATATCAAGATAATATTAAATTTTGTTTAAGACCCCATTGAAAAATCACTGTAAATTTTTAAACTTGTTCTTAACTTGTATCAAATATATTGTACCGTCTGGGATCATTTATAAGTATACTATATCAGGTAAATGTGTATTTTTTTATTATGTGAATAATTTTTTTTTTGGTTTCCTTTTGTACATTGTCTTTTTAAATACTGTTTTATTTTCGATTTTTCGATGCGCTCGCGCCCCCCTTGTAGTATTATCACGCCCCCTTAGGGAGGCACGCCCCACGGTCTGAGAAACACTGTACTACGTACATCACTGCGATAGTTCAGTTCCTGCCACACTCTACTCAACATGGTACTATCCTAAACTGGTTTTGAAGCCGTTATCATTTCCGTGTTATCGAAAACTTGGGCTTTTACATACAACCAAGTTTTCATACCGCCTTTGCCACGTGATGTAATAGCAAAACTGCATGTAAGGATAACACGACTGTCAATAATGTTGATAGTGCCATGTTGAGTAGTGTGGTAAGAACTGGACTAATCTTCTTAATGTATGCCGTATAGACAAGGTTTCACTCACAGAGCACCTTCAAAATATGTAAATAAAGAGTAGTTTTTGTATTCTTTCAAGTGCTCTTTTTTTCTGTATTCGTCACTTTTTTTAATATAGCACTTCGAAAACTTGGAATTACTGAGGAATTATGAGTAACCTCGTATATGCTGTCTGTTCAAATAATATATACATACTAATAATTTATGTATTTCTCTATTTCGACAACAACGAGTATTTTTTATAATTGCTTAAAATTTCTGTAAATTTTTTAACTTAAGAATTTCATCTTAAATTTACCTTATCTTGTTTTTATATGTAAGAAACTTTGTCATTTAGTCAAAAAGAACGCAGAACTTTTTAGTTAAGGGGACAGTACGATTCAATTGACAAAAATCGGTCAAAAAATCAAATCTAATTTTTTAAGCCTAAATTATTTTTATATACTTTTCTACAAACTCACAAAATTTGAAAGCTCTAAGTTTAAAAAACGTAAAGTTATGATAACTTTTACGTTTGTTTTTATACACATTCCAATGGCAAATCAGAACTTTAAGCTAACTTATCTCGGAAAGAATTTTTTTTCACTTGTTGCTAATAGTACATGGAACATTTTTCAATTAAGCAATACTTATTTTTTTAAAAAATAATTATTGTATATATGTACGTCAATTTTTGTAGGAGGAGTAGCATTTTAAAATCACTTCATAAGTTTCAAGTTTTTCCCTTAAAAAAATTAAGGGGGTGTTCGCTTTTTATGAAATTTTAAGCACAAAATCTGTTTTACATCATACATATACATAGTAGGCAATAAAAAAATTAAGAAAAAATTAAATTAAAAAATTTTGTGTAAATCGTACCATGTCCCCTTAATTGACATAAGTATTTGCTCCTTAGCAACTGTTAGGCTGGGAAATAACTTGATTACATTTTTTATCATTACTGATATAATTATTTTTACTCTCAATAAAAGAAATCGTTTAATCTAAGAAACTATCGTATACTTTTATTTGAATATGCTTTACTATTTCAAATATGTTATAAAACATAAGAGTGCAGAGAGCATGGATTTTAACGGAAGATCTTTGCAAACACCACTCTAAATTAAAAAAAAAATTAAACACTTTTATATCTTGCAGGTCTAATTATAATGATTTACTTCATGTTTTAATCTTTACACAACACCATGAAGGAAACATTATTAATTTTAAAACATTGTACAGAGTACAGAAAATTCCCTAGACATTTCACGCACTGTTGCTTTTAAAATATTTCTATTTTTGCGTGTATCCATACTTCTGTTCATTTTCTTATGTGACCCAAAGGCACTTCATATTTGTAGCAGTTACGGTTTGGGTCAAAGACCTCCAGGATCGACCCAACTGATATGACAGGAAGAAAGTATTCCCTAAGGGATTTTCTAACGATATTTTTTTCCCTTCATAAAAGTGCGTTTTGAAAACTGATTTGAAATCTGATATCAGAAAAGCAGTAAAATGGTCCATAACAAAAACGTGGAAGTGCTTTTATATATATAAAAAGAAATGTGTAAAAGGTTTTCACAAGTAAAATATTCTTCGCCGAAGTGTAAGTGCAGTGTACTATCGAATACAAACGTTTATTCGAAAGAACGAAGATAACTTTAAAAACTTAAATTTGAGTTTGTTCGATGAAAAGGGTTATTTTTGTTGAAGTCCCTTTTTTCATTTTTTTATATTTTAAGTAAAATTTTTTTGCTTTTAAAAAGGTTTGAGTTTTAGGAGAAGAGGAACTCCTGCATATATTCTGTCTAGCAGATTTTGCATTTTAAAAACAAAAACCTGGAATGTACCAGTTTAAGAAAATAAGAAATTATTGAAAAATTAAATGTATAAGTAAGAATTTACTATCCAAAAAAGTGGAAAAAAAAGAAACGATTTTTTTTTTGGAATAACTGTAATATATCATATATCTTCAAAGACAATACTCGGATATACAGGGTGTCTGTGAATACCGTGTACAAACTTGGAGGAAAGGTAGAGAGCATCATGAGGAGCAATAATTACATAGGAAAGCATGGGCGGAAAGTGATAGGTGGCGCTGTATGCGAGTTCTAAAGATGAGCACATGCGGTTTCCTCATTTCAGACATGGACAGCGCGCGATGAATATAAATCGTTATACGAACGCCGAATTGGCGGATATTCACCTCATCTACATTCTAGCCAACGGAAATTGATTTGGACCTGGTGGCACGAATGCCTGTCGTTGCTTCTACGATCGGTAATTTCGAATTTTACGCCCGGTATTTTCGAACATGTCTGCCAATCCGTGTCACGTCGGTGTTGAGAGTACCTACATGCCAATGGCCCCAATTTCGAACACTTCCTGTGATGCTTCATGTCATACTTTTTATTTATTGCTTTTTGTGTAATAAAGCCTTTTACACCACATTCTGTGTCTTACGGTCTTTGTTTCTCTATCTCGTTAGAGTTACGTTTCCGCCCATGTTTTTCTATGTAATTATTGCTCCTCATGATGTTCTCTACCTCCTCTCCAAGTTTGTACGCTGCATTCAGAGACACCCAGTTTACTTGTATGTCTTATTAGAAGATATATACATAATTATTTATGGTGAAATTTGAAGGCTTAATTCATTCTTTTTACCTTTTGATTAACATTGTACGAGATTTAAATTAATTTTAATTTATGCCACACACAATCTGAAGCAACCAGAGGGCTATCCGTGACGTAATTATGTACCATAGTCAAGTGACGAGGACACCATCTGAGCTGATACCAAACTTTTCCTCGCTGCCAACAGATAGACATAGAACCTCGATAGATTTAACGTGCATCACCCCTCTAAATGACGGGGTTAAAGTGGTATTAGGTCATGAGTTTGTGATTTACTTGGCTACTGCAGCGCCCACAGTGCTTGAGATAAGTATGGAATGGGTTCTAAACATAAAAACTCATAAAAATTAATAAGAGTCAGAGGTTGGAAGCGATTTATTTTAGGTTTGACAGTATTGAAATACTAGAAGATGTTGAATTGCTGGAATACTGCACATTGCAATTCTTGGAGACGTAGCTGAATTGCTGGAGTACTGCACATTGCAATTCTATAAGATGTTGCTGGATTGCGGGAGTACTGCACATTGCAATTCTAGGAGACGTTTCTGGTTTCTGGAAAACGCAATTCTAGGAAATGTTGCTGAATTGATGGAATACTGCACATTGCAATTCTAGGAGATGTTGAGGCCGAAATGAATTTGAAGTAAAGTACTTTTTATACATTGTTGCTTTATAAAGCAGAATTTAGATGTTCGATTCTTTAACTATTAATTTGAATCTAAAATAAGGCTAGAAAGAGCTACTATGATCCTATTATATAAACGAAACAAAATTCTAGAATAGACGATAAATGCTTCACCAGGTCAATAATTTAACTGAAAAATTTATCGAACACTAGTGATATGAGCAATGAGAGTTTTTGATTAAGAAATTCCGCATGAAATATATATAAATGGAATAGTATCTTAACCTGTTTTAAGTCTGAGCTAAAAAAAAAAAATTCTTTAGTATCATTGAGTCAATGTTTGTGATGTGTTTATCCAAAATCCCCAGATTTTGTTTCTTTTTTTTTTGCAAAATATCTGATTGTAATTTAGGGTAAAAAATATTTCCTTTATAAAATAATGGAACAAGATAATGGTATATTTTCTGGAATGTTTTGGTGCTGGCTAATGAGCGGTGCACATGAAAATGCGAACTGATCTTTTTTACGCCGAAACTGGGAAATAGCATTTAATATTTATTTTATAACTGACCATTTTGTTGTGTGGTTAGACTTGTTCTACTTGCAAAATTTAAATTAACATTCAAATTTGATAATCAGGTAAAGATGCTCAAATATTAAGATTCTTCAACAAGTATTTCAAAATTAAAAAAAAAAAAAACTTGTATTACATACGTATTTTTAAGTCAAACACATTTTCTTAAAACTTTATGCATTATTATTATTGATAAATATGTACTTTAAAAAAAAGTTTCTCTCAAAAGCAAAAGATGATAACAGTGAAGAGCGTGAACTGATTGATTGGAAACACGTAATTATATTTATCATGTGACT
>BMAV01005366.1:0-37512 GCA_019973955.1 Trichonephila inaurata madagascariensis
TCAGTGGTATATTGCAATACATTATCATCCAAATAATGAGCCACATTTTCATCTAAAGCGGAGAAGAGCAAAGAGAATTCTCGATCATAATTTTTCTGAAAAAAAAAAAAGAATTAAAGGTATTAAAAATAAGTTATCTGTGAAGTTATTTTTCATGTAATAATTTTTAAGAAATTTACTCATGAAGTAGACAAAAAAATCCTCTCTCATTGCAAACAGAATTATAAAATATTAAAACATTTTTTAAAACTTACAGTTAACAAAAGATAACAGAAGATATTTTTATCTCTTTTAAAATCTGAAGTATTCATAAATTAAGTACATATTTCATTGCTTATCAAATATTTGGATTCTCTCTCTTCTCTTAAGTTTTATATGAATATAAATAGCACGTTATCTGGTTTAACACAAAATGCAAATAATCAAAAAATTTATCATCCTTCACCCTATCCTAAAAACCACAAAGATCCAAAAAATATTCATTTCAATATTTTCTTTTCAGTCTTATATTAACAGCTATAAGCTCAAGGCTTAACATTTCAGCATTTCATCATAATAATTATTTTCGAAGTATAATTATTTAAGTAAAATAAATAATTGTGGTCGTTTTCGTAATGACAAAAACGCCTCTTTTTTAATTCAAAAATAAAAAAAATGCTATCAAAAATAAAGAATAAAATCCTTCAACGTATCTGATATTTTATTCTAGTTTAATTATATCTTAATGCATGGAAAATTTTATTTAAGATTCAAAAACTTTTCTTAATTTATAAGTTGTACAAAAAGACTCGTGTAAGGACAACAAAAAATAATAACATAGTCAATATAAAATACAAGTAAATAATTATTTCTTTCATTGTAAATGTACTTAAATTTTTTTACTATGTTATGTGAATTGATACCTGTTTGCCATTCTCATCCAATGTTCCCTGTTTGCACACTAAAAGTATACCATTCAAACCATCATAAGCATCTCGCCTAAAATCTTTATCAGAATAATATCTCCAGGGTAAACAATCAGGATCGAGCTCAGTCGGACCATATTGTGGCAGGAGTGTCCAATATGATTCATATGTTTCGTTTGTCTTCAAAGCCTCTGTAAGAAAAGATTTATTTATTCCCTAATTCACTTAATTAAATGCATTTTGCTAAGAACATCTCCTAAATAAGTAAGATAATTAGTATCACATATAATATGTCTTAAGATGAAATTATTTTATCATTAGGTTGTATTAATGTAATTCAATGGACTATAAATAAGGTATCTATTTATCTGAAAGATAAATACTTTATGAGGCTATTTGTGTGTGAACTGTACACATACCTTCCTCTCCGAATTTTTACATGGTATATTAGAAGCGAATTACATAATTTACTCTAACTTATAACCCAAAAAAATTTACGCGGCTTACCTAAATTTGATTTCAGTAATGAAAGTACTTTGAATTTCATTCTATAGAAATTTAGGTATTTTAACACACTTTGATTTTATTAATGTAAGGTTTTAAAATGTGATTCTATAGATGGTAGAAACAATAATGGAAATACTTGCAGTAGGTATAGTGGTTTGAGAAGCCATAACTTGGATAACCGCTTCACGTGATACATGGGGCACTAACAGCCCAGTGGTTTATGGATGAAATTCTACTTCTACGTCCCCATACGCTTTCATTCTTGATCGTAATTTTGGGTGCAACTTACTTGCAAGATCGTGTACGGACGTAGAGGTAATGTATCAGCAGACGTGGTTTGGGGTTTTCAGGACTTCCTTACGTCAAGTTCAAATTCTTCTATGATCTGACCACTTTCTAGATATGTCCTCTGTTAAACATGTCTGTTACCATCTGAAAGACCAGAGGCCACCGTGGAACTTTGCACATCATTTGAAGGAAGCGTTGCGTTTGAAATTTATGCGCTAGACTGCCTCAAAACACTTTCAGATGTTTACTCAGTTCAATGTCAGACCTTGTTATGGGATGTATCATAGTAAGAGGCGATCTGACGTAATATTGAAGATGGTTGGATATATTCCTTGTAATTGTTTATGCGTCTTATTTTTGTATCAAATAGGACTTTTATCTTTACCAATATATTTATTATTAAATTTCTTTTTCAATCAGATACTTCCTTTTTCTTTCGCTAATTTAATTGTCGACGAGCATTGATTTCTCGAGTAAGATAACATTACTTCCTGTAAGTGTAAAATATCTCACAACTCTGCGCTAGTGGCAGAGGAAGATATTTTGCCGTAAAGGTTTAATTGTGTTAAGGTCTAATGACTAGGGCCCAATAGATAACAATTTGAGAAGATTATTTGTACTTTTGGATGAGCAGGATCCTAAAGTCCACGTAAATAGGTTTGAATTGCAAGTCTATCCTTCACTATTGGTCTAAAAAACATTTAGAACTTTTTAAGCTTTTTGTAGAACGTCACCAAACATAAATACTTCCTATGATGAAACACGATTATTCACACTTAACTAAATCGTTCTAGGCGTATAGAAAGCCTTGTTTTGATATGCTCTCTGCTACATTTCTTTCTTTCTTTTCTTTTTTTTGACTTTGATGTCAGTAAAGAAGGTTTTGCACTTCCAAAATGGCTATAAAAAACCTAATCTGCTAGTTGCCGACTAATCCTTTTCCTTGAAATGTGATCTTTAAAACTGATGTTAATACTTAGTATTATTTGCTCAATTGCGGATTAATGTTTTTGGAGAACAATTTATCCCATTTTTCGTTGATTCCTGTATAATAACTTTCTTTCCTTCCTGCAGTTCTTACGTTTAAAGGTAACAAATTGCAAAGTGATTTTATGTGAATTTTTATGTGTGCAATATTTTACTATTTTGCTTTGTATTGTTTTAACACACGTTCTTTTTAAGGTATCCGACTACGTTCGGAACCGTGATTTTAAAAAAGCGCATAAATGGATAATTTTCATGATATTTAGTGTCACTCAGATTAGAATATATGTATAAAATTGTTTTAAGGACGTTTTGACAAAAAAAAAATTATTTAAATACAATATTTCGGCAAAAAATTAACTTATAATAACCTTTTTTCAAAATATTCCCCTTTTTGTGAAAAATGCTTCTATTATAATAATATTTTGCCTGTATATAGCTCAGACCTCTGTACAGAGGCTCAACTATGATTTTTAAAAAATTCATATTATTTTCAGAGATACAACCCATTGAAATAATTATCGGCGTTTTTTTTCTTAAAATGTCTCCCCTCTGTTGTCGTAAAACATGGATAAACCCACTTCTGAGTTATATATTTCAAAAATTCTAGTTGAGCCTCTGTACAGAGGTCTGAGCTATAGACAGGAAAAATATTATAATAATAGAAGCATTTTTCACAAAAGGAGAACTTTTTGAAAATGGGTCATTCTATGTTCCTTTTTTGTCAAAATAGTGTACTTAAATAATTTTTTATGGTAATACTATTCTTAAAACAATTTTATATACATTTTCTAATCTAAGTGACACTAAATATCATAAATATTATCCATTTACACTCTTTTTCAAAATCACGGTTACGAACGTAGTCGGATACCTTAATGCATATAATATTCTACTGTTTACCCACGCTCCTTTTGTATATTTTTCATATTTTGTTTAATTCGAACTTCTATTAATACGGACGCCCTAGAATTTTAATGAATCTGGATTAATAAAGCTCTGTTGTACGTAAAATCTGATTTATGCACATGTAATTATGAAAATAACATGGAAGACATATGATATGTGATTTTCAGTAATTACTGTATCCATTCCGAGAATTTATAGAGTTATCCTAATACTATTTTTATTTATCTATTTGTAGTCATAAATGTGGGGAAAGTCTAAGTTCAGGAGGTGGGGTATTTGTAAAAATTTGTACTAGTTCTGGCATTTTTATCCTTTTGGTTTACTTAAGATTTTGCTAGAAGCTTTTATTATTCACAGTATTAATCTTTGGAGAAATGTATTTGAGAGTTTTAACCTTTTTAGCAAATATTTAACTACTCCATCAATGAAAAATGCTAAATTATTTATTATTTTACCTCAAAAAAATATATTAGCATTCAATTATTTATTTGAAATTAGGGCATTTTTATCAAAATTCCAGGAATGTTTTAATTTTCAAATTTTCGTTTATCCGTAGATAAGATGTTACAAATTAAATACAATCGAATCAAATTTTTCAGTAAATGTTTCCATTTACTGAAAATTAAAAAAAAACTGAAGTTGGGTTTTAAAACAGCTAATTGTTTTAAATATGACTTTTCTGGAGTTGTATTAAAAAAATCGTAAGATATTAAATAAAATTTACATATTTTATTTATAATTTGCGAAGCCCAGTGGCTGAGTGGTAGCATATCGAGCTTCCACGCCACAGGTCCGGGGTCCAAACCCTGGTCTGGCAAGGTCGACTTAGCCTTTCATCCCTTTTAATCTTTAGTAGTTAAATGAGAACATAGCTTTCTGGGGAATTAACACCGGAGGGGTTCGCGTCGTACTGACCACCAGACCGGAACATCTGCTCATGCAACGCGGTGCCAAAGGTCGGGGAAACTGAGATGGGTACAGTTGGCCTCGGCTCTGATTGGGCTGTTGGGCCACTGTGTTTAGAGTTTATTTATAATTTACATCTTTTTGATGATGGTAAAATATTAAATATATTTGTAAGATGAACTATCTCTCTGTCTTATTTAATAATATAAAAACTCACACACACATATATTAATCTAAACAATGAGCTAAAATTCACTTTATTATCCATAAAGTTAAAGCTCTTTGCGTTAAACAAAATTCGATTTTCTCCCCGAATTTCAATAAAGATGTAATTTGTTATATATTAATAAAAAATAATTTGAACGAAGATTAAACTTCAGACTTTTCATAGGTTTTCAAAACAATTCCATTGATGCTGTTGAATTATTAAAAAGTTCAAATCATCAGAGGAAATGTTTAAATATCAGTGTGGTTGTTCAGTGGTGTGTTTTCAAAGTATTTCATCGAAGACAAATCAGTAAAAGTCAATTTTAAATTTTATAACAAATAGAACACGCCTTTTTACTCTTTCATATACATAAGATCGCCGATAACAACAAAGAAATTTTTCACAAGCAGCACCCTCTATACCAGGGATGGCGAACCTTTTTGAAACGTGGGTCAAATTTTGTTCATATTTTTTTTAAATACTAGCGCGTGGGTCACTAATGCCCATTTGCACCAGAGTTAGGTTTAAAAATTTTTAACTGAGTATTTTTAAAACTAAACATCTTTAAATTTAGTTGGCTTATAATGGGTAAAAAAGGACGCTATGGAAGTCTCTTTCTACAAACATAACTGATGAAAGTGTATTCTATCCGAAAAAAGTGCTTTAAATATGATTTTTTGCTTTGGTTTTAGATTGTTTTTCAACTAACAAAATGTGAGCAAACTTATACACTTTATTTGATGTTTTGTAAACACTTTTGCTGTATTTCAAATACTACATACTTTCATATACATTTTCTGTCGTTTGCGTAGCTTTGGAACCAAGGGTGTAGCTACCGCCGTATCAATGATACGGGGACCTAAAATGTGTAAGAAGAGATCGTAAAATATTGAGAGCCCACCAAAAAGGGACTCCAAAGAATTTGGATTCGGGGTCCACTCAGGACTAGCTACGCCAGTGTTTGGAACTGTAATGATCACACTGAAGGTAATAGACAGCATTTAAATTGCTTTTGTGTCAATGGGCTTGAAAAAATTCAAATAGAATATAAATAGTCCACACAAATTAGGAAATTTAAATAAACCCGCGTAAGCAAACAAGTAGTTGCCTAGCAATCGTGGGTCAGTTAAAAAGCTTGCGTGGGTCAGACACTGACCGACGGGTCATAGGTTCGTCATCACTGCTCTATACTGTGAGTGGGTTCTACCAGATGCATTGTTTAGAATAATATATCAAAATGTTGTCAATGTAAATCAAATAGACGGCTAAATCAATTACTTCAATGCTGAAAAATAGTCATTTACCCAACACATTTATTCCCCTTTAGAAATCAGTAGATGGATTTTTTTTAAAATAAACAACAACAACAAAAATACATTAGAATGTCTTTATAAGTCTTTTATTGGAATTAGAATTTATATCGGTTTAAGTTTATGATACCCTTTTAATTTACTACATTACAAGTACCTATTTTTCAAGCGTAATCTGCAATATATTATTATTAAATTCAAGCGGAAGCGAAGGAAATATGACATAACATGACTTAAGACGATGGATTATTGAAAAATATTGTCAATTTACATGCTTCTTTCTCCTCCATAAATATTTTTCGGATTTGAAAGTTCTGGTCTGTTTCACACCTACCTTTTTTCAGTTCATCCAAAGCTTCCTCCATTCCATTTTTTTCAATAGTTATTTTTAAAATTCTGTAGCTGAATTTTAAATTTTTAGAGAAAAGAATTTTAATGAATTTTCCGCGAATGTGAAATAGCATTTTATTTTTTGATTGCAAAACTTTTAATTAATCACTTAAGATATCCAACTGGTTTAAAATCACCATTTTCATTAAAAAAATCTAAATTTATTTTATAGTTTATTTTTGTAGCCTGTTTAATAAATTTTATGAAACTATCGTACTTTTAATTCTGAGTCAGTTAGAAAAAAAGTTATAGGTGTTTTTGTTTGAGGTAGTAAGCCAAAAATCGAAACCGGAAGTGTGAGTTTTAGGTTGGTTTTCACCGGCAAAATGAGATTTTTATTCATTTAAAATATTTTAACGAATTCTTTTTATGTTTAGTTAACTTTATTCCACTCTTTAAATGTTTTAATGGATATATTTTGCTTTAAAATAGGCAATAAATAACTGATTGCAATGTTGGTTTTGATTTAAACGAGTTGCTATCTTTTTATCATTTGTGTTCAAAACTAGATCTCTTTATAACTTTTTTATTAGGACTTTTATATAGAGTTATATTTATTTTTAAGTAAATTAAAGCTGTTATGCCAAAAACAAGATCAATGAGGCCAAAAAAGAAGAGATTTCCACAGAGCAGTATTTGTTGGAGAAACGTCGATAGAAATATCAACGGATCTTCCAAATTCAGTCATTAATTCTATTAAAAACACTTATAAGGAACTTCGCGATCTAAATCTCCTAAGAAAATGTCATCACGGGAAAGCTCAGAACTGCAATGAAAGTCTTAACAATGTCGTGTGGAGTATAATCCTGAAAGACAATTTTGAGCAACAAACACTCCGTTTAAGGAATTATATCGCAATAATACTTTTTAATTCTGGGTTTGCTGGTCTATTACCTATACTTCATAAGTTAGGAATAAAATTATGTTCTGAAATGAAAAGATATTTTTGGTACCTCGACAAAATGAGAATTGTTGATTCTACGAGGCATTCTAAACCAGATAAGAAACTGTCTCGTAAAAAAAGAAAGGCCCTTCAGAACTGTAAAAGTTTAAAGTATGAGGTTTGGGAAGGCACAGCATACAAATCTGGAGAGTTTTAAAACCTTCCCAAATCATTAAAAAGTTTTATTACTAATATAAACTTTATTTTGCATTTTATGAAGAATGTTATTTTTGAACATAATGGTTATAACGGTAAGAGTGATATTTCTTAAAGTAAATGAAATATTCTTATAAAATTTTTTGAGTTTGTTCTTTGTATTATAATGAATGCTTTCTGCTGAAAGCTAAGGGTAATTTTTCAATTAAGGTATTTTTTTATGTGTAATTTTATATGACAAAAAAAAGTTTTTTAAGAGAATTCTGGGTTTTTTCATCTCGAACACCTGTATTTCATAATTTTACAGTAGAATTTGAGCTTTTTTAGTATAAAGCATAGTTAAACTTTATAAAATTGTATTCCTGCAAAAATTTTATTTATTTTTGTGATATATATTTTTTTAGAGTTGTTTGCAAAAAAGCAATTTTTTGTAATATTTTGGCAGAAATTTCTCAATTTTTTGAAAAATATGCTTTCAAAAAATTCTTTTTGCTGTATTTTCATAGTTTTGCAACATACTTAATTAAAAAATAACAACTAAATGATTATTTAAATTATACTTTAGAAAATTGTCTCCGAACCCAGTCGGAGTACTCTGAGTTACTAATTTCTTAACATCTAATAATGTGTTTCTTAATTTATCAAAAGTATAGTTTAATCTTATAAGTTATTGTTTTTTGTTTTCCCAACAATTTTCTTCCATTAAAGGAAACAAGAAGTACTATTTGTAGCGGAAGCAATATACTTTTTTATTTTGAATTTTTTTAATCAGATGATTACACATACTTAGCATTGAGGATAAAAAACTACAGAAGCAAAAACTTCCCTGTAAATGCTACTAATTCTTCAGTCAAGGTATAACAAGCTGTTATGACTTTTATCTAACAAATAATTCGAGTGTAAAATATAAATTAGTTAAATCAATTTTGATCAACATGATGAATCAATTAATCAGTTGATTAAACAGTTATTAAACTCGGTAGCTTTCTTTTACAATATTTGTGCTTATTAAGTATGTTTTGACAAGATCTGGAAGCGTACAATAATCCTTTAAAGTATCAGAACACGTTGAAATGACCAAATTCGATCAAAACACATTTTTTTTTTTTTTGTTTCTTATTTTACTGAATTGAAAGCTATCTTTTGGCTTTACAAAACATACTTTTTTTGTTTCTACGCTACTCAGAGGTCAAGTTACAATCAATTTTATATAATTAGAAAAACCGGAAGTGGGTCCTTAATCTACCAGAAATTCACATTTAAATTGTTGAAAATCTGTCATGGCAAGTCCCCGATAATTCAAAATGTTACAAATATATTTCTGTGAAACTTTTTGAACCTGATATTTATATTATTTTCTGGAAAATGTACTAAAATACTTCATATCGTATGAATATTTTTTGAGCTATGGTCTGTTATTTAAGTAATTGGTCTCATAAAGAATGTCACATTTCTTATAATATTCACTCTATATCAGCTCTAAAATGTTTTAAGTTTTAATAAACCATTAAAATTTGAGTACATTTTCCAGATAAATGCATTTGATTTGTTTTAGAAATACTTTTACTAATGTTTCATTATTTTTTTCTCTAATTGTTTTGAAATTTTCAAACACGTCGCTAAAATTTTAATTTTAATTGTGATTTTTGTAAATTTTAGATAATTTTTTAAAAAAGTATTGTTAGTTAAATATTAGTAGTTATTGGTATTGGTACTTAAAAAATAATTTATGATATTTTAGTGTGCTATTTTTGAAAAAAATACAACTAACGGGTTTTGATACCTTAACTGAGCTTACATTTTTATTGTTTCGTAAAAGGGGATTAATTTAATTTCGACAAACAATAACACTGGTCAAGACAATTTCCTCTAAATATTTAATTACACACACAATTAAAGTATAACATAATAAGAATTAGTATTTGTGACAAGACAGGGGCGATTTTGAATTCAACATTAATATAGAATAGTAACATAGTTATATATGTATATACAGAAAAATTAATATAAATTACACTCAATGTAACAGATTCTTAGTTTCACACACACACATAAATCAGAAAAAAATATGAGAATCTTATTTCGAACAAAAATATCCAATTAATTTGATAAATATTTATCTTTATTTTCTAAAACTGTATCGATTAATTTATTCTTTCTTAATAATCAGGAAGCTATATTAGATTATTATTATTTTAGTAATTTACTTTTATGCATAACTATATTGCAGCTAATAGATCTTTCCATTTCAAACTTTGAACTTATACTCAAATCGCTGAGTCTAGCAAAAACTGGTTCATAATTCTTTGTTTTGAGCATAAATATAAACAATTTTGAAAACTTTTTAATATTGTATTTTGAACATCTATCCATTATATTTTTTAGAATTTTACAAAGTAATATAAACAGAATAGGGAGGGTTGGCTAGTCATAAAATTGGTTCTAACCCAGTGCTTCTCAAAGTTTCAATATTTGCGACCCAATATTCAATCATAATTTTCTTCGCACCCCCCTTCCATAAAATAACAATGTATTGAATTCAATAATACTATAACTTGGGTGCTAAGTCTACAATAGAACTTTAGCCTCTTAAGAGCTACCGGCGTATATAAATGTCTCACTCAGCCAAAGCGTTAATTGTCCCTGACGTACATACACGTCTTGCGGAAGTATTATCTTTTCTGTGCACTGCTATCCATAAAATTATTCCGAACGCAATAAAATAACTTTGGAATGCAATAAAAGGACAATGTTTGCGATGAATTTACTTATCTATTTCTTTTCTCCCCCTCCCCCTTCACAATTTATCACATACGCATGTTTACGTGGAAAACGGTGGCTTTGGAGAGCGAATTGCGTAACTTTTAATTGACAGTTAAAGGATTAATTATAAACAGTACAAATTATCAAGATAAAGGCTAATTTTTGCATATAATTTTATATATGACAAGCCCGTGAGGTCACTGGTAATTATTAAACTTGTTCTTAACTTAGTATTGTTAATTTAAAATTAATTGTAAGATACATTGTGCAGTACTGATACATTTATAAGCGTATTATATCAGTGTAAAAGTGTGTTTTATTTTTTATTATGTCAGAATGTATTTGTTTGTTTACTTTCAATGAGTTAATTTTTTAAAATAATCTTTTGTTTTCGAACTTTCTATATGCTCGCGCACCCTTGTAGAGTTCTCACGCCCCCCAAGGGGGCGTGCCTCACAGTTTGTGAAATGCTGTTCTAACCTCATGAATAATCTTTACAGTCTGCTATGTTTATAGATAATTCTACATCATTCTCTTTTATATTCAAACTTAAAATATTAAATTTGCAAGTATGTAGCATCCATATATCTCTAGTACTCTTCATCAAGAGTATAAATATGTATATATGCATACAGTTTTGTATAAAAAAACCCTTTAAATTGTATTTTTGCATGACAATAATAAACCGAGTAAGAAAGAGATAATTTTTGAAGTTATTCTTCTTTTGGGGCGTTAGAGAAATAGGATGAGGGTAAATTTTTACAATGCGCGCGCACCCCGTCACGGATGTGATGCACACCGTCACGGATGCAAAAATCCTTTGTCTAGAAATATACAGAACGGGACACATCATTCCCGCCTTCGAAATTCTCAGAAAAATATTTCTCTTCACTTCCCTAAAGAAGAAGACTCCCGGGTTTGAACCGGGGACCACTCGATCTGCAACCGAATGCTCTACCACTGAGCTATACCCCCGCGTCAGCGAACCTTTGCTTTGCATTCCGTAGGAATGGATACGAAAATGCTTTGTCTAGAAATATGCAGAACGGGACAGATCATTCCCGCCTTCGACTCCCTCCCCATATTATTGGTCCTATTGTCCCTGTGTGGGGGTGTTTAAATTAATATTTAAATCGTGATTATCTCAGGTTTGGCTGGTCCAATTGACTGAAGGTTAGTATCGTTCAACTCTGCTCGTGACCGCCTTTCGTCCTTGGCCCAGCTTGCCCTGCTAAAGATTTTTAGAAAGATTTTAATTTTGTTAAGCCAAAGAAGTATAGCTTCTTATGTGCGTACATAAGTACACATACACTTTTTTTTATAATGGGTTGCATATTGGCAACTAAGTCTTTGCAGACTCGGCAAGTCCCCAAAGGGGAGAGCCATTTCATGGCGGCACCATCTAGTGGCGGCCCTCACTACCAAATTTTTGTTGACGCTTGAATTTAGATATTAGATGAAAGAGATATAATATATATGAGATGAAATACGGGAACACACACAATTGAAGATTTGTTCCTTTTAAAATTTAAGATGTATTACAAATTTGTATACATGTTTCAAAGCGTATTCAATGATCGGTAAAAAATAAGCATATTTGTAAATTAAATTTCATTAATGATTATTTTATTTCGATCAAATAAATACAAGAATAAATTTTAGAACTTTTAAATAAAAAAAAAAAAAATAAAAGTTTAAAAAGTAAGTTAGCCAACGGAAAGACGAAAACTTTGAATGAATAAGACTCACCATTCTTAAGATAATATGCGCCATGTGTGTCAATCGAATAAGGCCAAGAAGCCTTATTCCTAAATGTGACTTTAATGATATCTCCCACTTCTCCTCTGAGTGTTGGTCCCATGAGGGCCAAATGTACGTCATCAGGACCTCGTTGTTTCTGTACAGTAAATGTGGCATCGGTATATTCTCTGTAGACAGCTTTTCGATATACACCTCCTATTCTGTGAGGACCTTTTTCAAAATAAGGTGCAGAATAACTGAAATAAAAAAAAAACAGCTCAAATGTACAGTAATCGTTACAATTAGCCCTTTAATTTTCTTCAAGTACAGAATACTGCATAAATGCCATGTATATATAATATTATACCTCAAGACCAAAATAAACTGAAATCTCTTACCATTTCTATTTTAATTGCGTATAATATATATTTTGTATTTGATAAATAATTCTGTATTTCATATAATATTTATATTGAATCAGAATTTTTCTATTGAAGTCACAATACTTTAATCGGAGAAATTGACAATATTTTACGAAATGCAAATACACAACATAAATATGAAATACATAAAACATATTTCTCTCTCATATATATAGCACGTAAAAAAACTACAATAGAAGTCTGGCGCGTTCAGGTGCTATAGGTTTCCACGAGAAGCATACAATTGTACAGGATGTTACGATAATGATTATGTATTCAGTTAATTTCATTTTAAGTTTTATTACCTATATCGGTGCTTTAAACAAAATATTATGCATTGATGATCAGTCAATGATGATTTACTTACTTATCAATGATCAAGTTACAGCTTATTTCTAACATTATATCTGAGTAAGAATGTTGGCAATGGTAGTCGAATGGCCAAGGTCGCGAACTCGTGGTCGATTTGTGGGTTCAAATCCTGGTACCGCTGAAGATTTTTCGAGTAGAGGTGAGTGTGTGAGTGAATATTAACTTCGCAATGTTCAGCTACACGAGGGCTTCTGGTGACGGACCACGTAACTTTGAACCATGGTCAAGTGACCAGGACGACACCTGAGCTGGCACCCCCTCTTCTAACTGCCATACTTCACCAATGGGAGGACGTTTGAGCTCTCGACAGATTTAACGTGCATCGCTCCCCTGCACGGTGGGTCTTCAGCGGTACTGGGCTCGAACTCGTGACGTCAACCACGATCCGATACCTTGATCACTAGGCTACCGCGACCGGCCACTTCGAGTAGAGGAATTAGAGCAGGTTAAAACTATTGAAGTTCTCATGTTGACTTATGCGGAAATTTGGAGAGTGAAGCGCCAGCTCAGGTGTGTGTGGTTCACGTCACTTGAACGAGGTTCAAATTAGGTTGAGCCTCAGGGTTCGCACTTTTCATGAACAGCTTTTTTTCGGTCTTAATATCAATAAGTCTTTCTACACAACTCCACTAACACACAAGCTTTCTCAACATAATCATTTTTCCAACTTATAGGACTAAAGCTCACAATAATTCCCTTAATTTAACAGTGATTTTTCAGACTTTTATGCAATAAAAAGGCTGTTCTTGAGGGTAAAGTCTTTGTTGTCCCTTCTCCTTGCTCTTTTTCTAAATAATTATTTTAAAAATTGTATCCTGTTAGACTTCCTGCTGGAATGATTTTCAAACAGGGTAAAGGGTCAAATTGTTTATTAGAAACTCCAATGTTAATCTCTTCATCCATATCTAGGTGTCTTTTCTTTCTTACGAGTCACGGCCCTTTCCCTGTTTGCCTTCAAAGGTTCAAGTTACTTTCCACTCCTATTGTTTATGTGGTTCTCCTGGGGACGCCGATCAGTATGTTTACACTGCCTCCATACTGCCTAAGTTCCACCTTATAAAACCTACACAGGAAGCAATTCTTTCCTGATTGTATTCTATTTTTCATAACAATATGATTCATAATAAGTTAGTTTCCTGTTTCCTTCTTTCACAATCTGTCTGCTTAGACAGATGTAAATATGTTTCCTCGCCTCTGCTTTTTTACATAGTTTTTTTTAAAAACACAACAATATTATTAAATGGATCGTTTTATTATTTGTAATCAGCTGTTTATCAAAAATCATTGATTTTATATAACATCAATGTTTTCCATCAGGGTTTTAGAAAGTAAAATTTTTGAAGCTCATTTTTCACAAGAAACATCTAATTAAATCACATCTTGAACAATGCTATCTTCTAACATGAAAATCTTTTAGCATAATAAAAAAATTGCCTTTTTCTGATCGGAGTTTTGCAAATACTGGTTTCAAGAGTGCTGCATATATGCTTTCTTTTCAGATCCTATGTATTCTCGATTGAGCATTTCGAATATGGAGTCATATATATTTTTTTGAAAGTCGGGGAAGGACTTTTTCACAAAATAGAACGCAATTTTTTTTTATATAAATATGATAATTATTGCATAGGTAAAATTTTTTATATAAATATAATAAATATTGTATATGTAAATTTTTTTATATAAATCTAATAAATATTGCATAGGTAAATTTTTTTATATAAATCTAATAAATATTGCATAGGTAAAATTTTCTTATATAAATCTAATAAATATTGCATATGTAAAATTCTTTATATAAATATAATAAATATTGCATATGTAAAATTTTTTATATAAATATAATAAATATTGCATAGGTAAAATGCAACGAAGTCTATCATCATAAAAGAGGGACTTATATTGATTATAAGAATTTTTATGGAAGCAGATGTTCAACTATACATAAGAAAAAAAAAACGATTTTTTGAATGAATGGTACAGTTTTCGTTAAAAAACTATGGAAACTTTAACCGCCTTATTAATTACTACATATGTAAAATTTTTCTGCAGCTGCTGACATTTGAAAAGATAAGCAACTGAAAATTTTGAAAGGCTTAAACATTTATTGATTTTTTAGTTTGATTTCTTATTTTACCTAAAATTTATTCCGGTTTGAAGTTTAATATATATTAAAGTTATGATAGTTTGAAAACTCTCTTTTTTATTTTTGTTCTTTTAACACTTTTGTTAAGTGCTACATTTCAGCCATTCACATGCTTTGAATCTGCATTTGGGTCCAGAATCTGGCAATAACTTATTTATTGCACTCAGATTTAGCGCGTGCTCTGCATTTTTAAGTGCAATTTTTAGGTAAGTTACCTCTATATTGTAATGGATTTAGATATTCCTATACATTATTTTCAGCAGGTTTTTGCTCAGTACTATTAACAGCAAGGGAGAAGATTGGCTAGACACAAAACATGTTCAACCCCACTTTTTTATATAAATTATTTTATATATAAGCTGTCCTAAGTCAGCAATGTTTATAATACTGAAGCATCCATTTTTAAATTTCAATTGCTCATGTGTCCTGCATTGTGTGGTTTGTTTACTGTCTATGTGTTTTTCGATCTTGATTGCTGAATGTTCATCTCTCGTTTGTAGAGAATCAGACTGTATATATATAAGTTAATTCGGGGGAAGACGCCAGTTTGTTAATGTACTTTTGTGCGTCGATAGATGGCAATTTTGAGTCGTTTAAGTGAAGAGTCTGGTCCGTTATTAAGTGTGTCTTGTGAATTTATCTGAATTAATAGTCTTTAATGGTCTTATTTTTCGATTTTGTGAGCATTTAAAGTGGTGAGTGCAAGTTTTATAATATTCCATTCCTCATATTTAAAGTTCATAAATGTGCTTTTTATTTTAAATAAGATATTAGCAATATAAGTGAATTACCCATAATGTTACACATACGATGCATGTAGAAACGGCCATAACATTGCAGCAGTAAGGAAATAAGCGTATGTGGCATCCGCCCCTTATACTTGGAGAAAGATGCCATATGATTCAGAAATAAATGAAATGAACTTTAAAATTTTTTTCATTTTATAATACTGCATATTATCGTATAAAATATAGCTACAATTAATAATTATGCTGTTAGGATGGCACAGGGGATCTCCATTTGAGAAGGATGTGCAGGTCTGAAGTCGATTATTACTTCAGCCTGCTGCAGAACGTCCTGTCGGAAAATTCTTTTTCGGCAAACTATATAATTATGAAATAATTTAATTTTTTTTGTTTTTCTATAGTTATTGTTACTTCACATTTAATTTGGCAATGTTTGTCTTATTTTTTATTTACTGTGGTGTTGTTGCATCTTACTCCATGACTGGTGGCATCTTCCCCATATATATGGGGAAAATGCCACAATTAAATGAATTTCTTTAATATTAAGTTTCTTATTTATTTTCATACTGAGAATAGAATTAGCTTGTTTTCATAAACAATTAAATATTGAAAAATAAAGTGTATTTTTTTCATGGTCTTGTTATTCCAACTTTCAATATACTAATCGAAAATTCCTTAAATGTGGCATCTTCCCCCGATTTACCTTTTAAATATTTGATAAAGAATTAGAAGGAGACAAGGAAATAATAACAATTTTTATGTCTTATTATAAGTGTTATTAAAATTATTTATAGAATATATATAAACATGGGCACGAAAGGATAATATTCCATCAACTTTAACTCTAAATTCGAAGATAAGCAGTTCAAATAACAGTTCTATTTCAGGAATGTTATATGATTAATTGAAATTATGTAAAAACCATTTACTTAAAAATATATCATTTGCGGTACAAAAACTTCATTTCTATAAAGTTTAATTTTATTTACAAAAGCCATAACACACAATTACTAAAAATTAAACAAGAGTTCGATATTGATAATGACCATTTTCTTACCTGTCCTCAGTTAGATTCAAACCACTCATGAAGTTAAATCCATATGGCGCGTAGTCCCATTCTATTTCTTCGGCTGCGATGAATACTTCTCTGAGTTTACCTTTGAGTGCTTCTTGCTCATCTGGTCTGGTGTTGTTGCATGGGTGGACTCGGAAGAAAGTTTCCATACCAGCTAATTCAAACATTTTAACAATTAAAGGGACATGGTACGCTTTACTGAAACATTTTTAATTTAAAGATTTTCAAAATTGTTTTGGTTGCCTCCTATGTGTGCATACTATGTAAAACAGATTTTGTGCTCAAAATTTCATAAAAAGTTAGCCATTTAATATTTTAAGGAAAAAACTTAAAATTTGTGAAGTGATTTTAAAATTCTACTCCTCCTACAAAAAATTTACGTACAAGCATGAAATTTGATTGACATGTACGCCAAACTATGTATAATAAAAATTGGTATAGGTTTTACGATAACATGATTGGTATTTGTACAATACTTCTTTTTATGTATGGTTATTGAAAATTCTTTAAAAAATGTATAAATTCTGAGTTCAATTATTTTTAAAAACATAAGTATTGCTTTGATTCAAAAATGCATACCAACTTTTGTTGTATGTACTATTAGAAATAGGTAAAAAAAATTCAAAGCATTAGGCACAATAGAAAAAAAGCCTTAGAATTTTAAATGAAGACAAACTAGTTATTTTATTTTTCTGTGAGATAAGTAAGTTAAAAGTTTTGATTTGTGTGTGCCATAGGGATGTGAATAAAAACGAACGTAAAAGTTAACCTAATTCTGCGTTTTTTAAGTTTAGAGCTTTCAAATTTTCTGAGGTTATAGAAAAGTATATGAAGAATAATTTAGGCTAAAATATTAGATTTGATTTTTTGACTGATTTTTGTCAATTGAATGGTACTGTGTCTCCTTAAAGGGTTTTAGTTTTTAAACAAGTAATATAACATGCTAGAAAGGTAAAATTGAAATTATTACTTCAGTAGTTTTGGTTACACAGACAGTAAAAATATTTTTTACTGTCCATAATTAGTTTATATAAACTGCCCTGTTTTGAGAGAAGTAATAAAATTTTTTTGTATATGAAGTTTAATTTTTTGAAGCAGTTTTGCTTTTTTGCCCATATTTTTAAATCTATAGATGAAGATTGGATGTTTCCCGCCATTTTCTCCTTTTTTTTCTATAGATGACTTTTCCTCAGAATTGAAAAATGATTTTTTTTCATTTGTTAAATTTTTAATGAAGTCGCCATGACTTCAACAAAAACAAAAACAAAAATTATAAATATATAATGCCTACTATATGATAGCAGTTATTTATTGTTAATCTATTTTTTGTGTAATTAAATGCATAAAGTAGCGGCAACAACTTTGACTTGTATATATCAAACACATATTACTTGTATATATCACACACATTACTCCTACATATATAATAAACTCGTTTTCCGGACTAGATTTATACTGACAAAAATTTTCTTTTACTTTATATATATATATATATATATATATATATACGAAACAAAAAACTAATTAGGGTATTTTAATAATTAGAATTTAGCTATATTGAGACAATGTTGATAAAAAAAGACATTTGAAAGTAGGTTTGAAGTTTACTTAAGTAAAAAAATTATTAAAACTAAATTTGCAATTACTCACAATGTCCATGAGATCCAACTTCACATCGCAATGGCCAAACTCCTTGTCTTCTAGCAACCATGTAACTAGTTGTGAACTTAGCAGGTAACAAACTTACATCATCAGTTCTAGATGTGTTCATAATACAGTCAAATATGAGTTAAGGAACATTATAATAATTTTTTATTGAAAAAATGTATAATTTAAATAATTTAAGACATTATTTTGGCATTTTTATTTTTCTGTTGTGTTCTTGCACGAATTTTTTCAAGTCCTACTATTAGTTTACTCGCTTCCTACATTTATTTATCTCTCTCTATAAATATCTTGTTCAAATCTTCAGTTTTTAATAAAATACTTTCTATTCATCCATTCAAGTTCAAATACATTTTTTAAAACTTGTAGAGAGTGACACCTGATGTTAATACAGTTTTTTCAAATATAAATTTATTTATTAAATTTTATTTTTTATTTTTAATTTTATTCTGCGTTATTTCTTTAGAAGTTACAACTGGCTGCAACAGATCGTGCCAGTACGTTTTTCTGACACAGTAGGAATTAAATTAAAAAAAATTATATTATTTGTTTAAGTAAAAATCTGTACATTGTTTATATGTTTTTCTTCAAAAGTTTCATTTTTAATATTTTTAGATTTTATAATTTTAAATAATTTTGGTTTTATTAGTCATTAAAAGCGTGATATTATACTGTCAATTGAAGAAATTTAATATGAATACGATTCATAAGAATTTAATAACAAAAATATGCGATTCCATAAATGTCTATTGTATTAAGAAATAATAAATATCTTCCATTTAAGTGTATAACTATTTTGTATGGTATATTATACATGTAAAGAAACTGAATTATAGAATAACACGTAAAATAAAATTAAATCCTAATAAATTATGTGTAAAGATAAGAAAAATTGTTTTTCAGTGATATAATAGATACGTTTTGATGCATCGGTTTGTTTTGTTTATATCTTTTACAAATGAATCACTTCTTCATATTTTTATAAGAGAATATTTTTTTAACAAAAAAATTAAGGCATTACTATTTTTTTTCCTTCAATTCTTTTAGAAAATTATTTACTTAAATTTTTGAAAAGTACAATATGAAACATATAGGATAAAATAATAAAATATTCTCTATGTAAAAATAACAAAAAATTAATATTTGCCATTATAGGGCAAAATAGTTTTGTAATCCATAATCATAAATTACATTACATATTTTTTCTTTAAATTTGGGAATAAATCTTGAGCTATTTCTGTATTAATTTTAAATTTAAGGTATCCGACGTGATTTTAAAAAAGCGCATAAATGGATAATTTTCATGATATTTAGTGTCTCTTAGATTAGAATAAATGCATAAAATTGTTTTAAGGACATTTTGACAAAAAAAAATGATTTAAATACAATATTTCAGCAAAAAATTAACTTAGAATGACCTTTTTTCAAAATGTTCTCCTTTTGTGAAAAATGCTTCAATTATAATAATATTTTACTGTATATAGCTCAGACCTCTGTACAGAGGCTCAACTATGATTTTTGAAAACTTCATATTATTTTCAGAGTTACAACCCATTGAGATAACTATCGGCGTTTTTTTCTGAGAATTTCTCCCCTCTGTTGTCGTAAAAGATATAGATAAACCCACTTCTAATTTATATATTTCAAAAATTCTAGTTGAGCCTCTGTGCAGAGGTCTGAGCTATATACAGGCAAAATATTATAATAGTAGCATTTTTCACAAAAGGAGAATATTTTGAAAATGGGTCATTCTATGTTCATTTTTCGTCAAAATATTGTTCTTAAATAATTTGTTATCGTAATACTATTCTTAAAACAATTTTATATACATTTTCTAATCTAAGTGAGATTAAATATCATAAATATTATCCATTTATACGCTTTTGCAAAATCACGGTTCCGAAAGTTGTCGGATATCTTAATACTTTGTAATAATAAAATGTGATTTCTATTTACCTTAGTGTGTTAGAAAAATAATGTAATATTGTATGTAACATAAATATCGTAATATTAATAAGAGAAATTTTTCAGTTTACTTATGCCCATTCCATCGAACTACGTGTCCACCAAAACTGGCCGTGTGCACATCTACCACATCGCCCATTCCTACCAAATGCCAGCTGATTCTATCATTTACACAGAAGTCCAGTCCTTGGAGATTTCCAAAAGCAAGTCCATTGATGGTGTGCATCAAATTAGAAGCCTAGAAGAGAATTCCACTTATTACTTGTTGTTAAGTTTTGTTTTTCTATTGGAAAAAAATACTTCAATATTAATATGTTTTAATTGATTGATATATTTTAATGTCTTTAAACTCACTCTGAATTCAGCATCTTTTTTTATTGTTTCTCGCTCTTCCGATGGCATCGTTGGAGCATGGCGATCAATATTTTCATCGAGATATACACTTTTGTTTTCGTCGAAATTCATAAACACTAAGACGATTCGATGGTCGATGTTTCCGCTTGACAGTGCGCCTGTGCAAAAAAAATTGTGAATTTATTTTTTTTCACTGAATGAGTATATTTGGAGATTGAATAAAAATGAGAATGAATGAAAGATGTGAAATTTGTAACCAGTTATGGTAAGATAACATTGAAAATACAGGTTTTGGATAAAAATTTTAAACTTTTTTCCTTTATTAACCTTTTTATATAAATCTCTTGCCGTGTAGGGCAGTGATGCACGTTAAATCTGTCGAGAGCTGAAACGTCCTCCCGTTGGTGTGGAATGGTAGTTAGGAAAGGGGGGTGCCAGCTCAGGTGTCATCCACGTCACTTGACCATGGTTCAAATTTACGTGGTCCGTCGCCAGAAGCCCTCGTGTAGCTGAACAGTGCGACGTTAATATTCAATCAATCAATCAATTATATAAATCTCTAATTTTAATATTTAAATCTCTTTGATTTTAAATCCGGTTATATTACGTGGGTTTTTCTGGTTAAACTATTGTGTTTGTTGTATTGAAAAGAAAAATAGAAAGGAATAAAGAAGAGGAAGGTTACCTGGGATTATTTATATATATATACATATTTACGAAAGTATTTTTATGTAAGATTATGTTAGTGATTAGTGTGGGTGGTCTAATTTTTAACAAATATTAGAAGATGCTTTTTTTTAAAATCAAAGAAAAGAAAGGAGCAATGAATCAGAATTTTTAACGTTCTTTTTCATCTTTTGTAAGGACTTTATTACATTTTAATAAATATAATTAATCTAGACTAAAAAAAAACGATTAGAAATTCGATAAAAATAATTATGTCTAATAAATTTTGAATGTGTGGGAGAGAGTATTTATTAACGTTGCACTCTGAAACATTGTAAGGTTACATTCCTCGTAATTTTGTACCAAGATCAAGTGAAGAGTACTACACCTGAGCCGGTACTCTTCTCTCCTAACATCTACATCACCCCATCGTGAGGAGTTTGAGCCCAGTGAGAGTTATCTCTCTCGCTAGAGGACACCTGAGCGTCCACCCCTCTACAGTTGAAATCTTTAAAACTTTTGAATGAAAAAAGATTTTTCGAAAATCTTTTAACTTGCCATGTCTTAATTCGTTACTATCAAGAATCCAATAACACAATGTAATCATATTAAATAGTTTCCATAATTTAGTGTGACTACTTTTTTTGTTACAATATTTTCAAAATACCAACATATTCTCCGCTTAAAAACTTTCTTTGTTGCTTGCTTGGGAGGGAATACATCATCTGATAATTCATTTTAATATCACATAACGTATACAGTGTTCTACAACATCTAAAATTTTATGCATCTACTGTAGTAAGTTGCGGACATATAAAACCTAAAATTTTATAAATATAGAGTTCAACTGTTTGCCATTATTCACAGCTATAATTGTAATATTTGTATTGTTATGTTTATAAATAAACTTTTTTTCACTTTTATATTAACTTTTAAGGGTTGAGCAGTTTCCGTGTAAGAGTTTTTTTTTTTAAAAAAAAAGCTTCGGAAATGCCTTTTTAATTGATTATACACAGCGGGTTAAAATCATTTAGTTTTCACGTTTTTAGTCTGTTACGAAATAAACGCCGTATTTCATAAGTTACCTTTGAACAAAATAGTTTTTCTACCTTTGAAGTAAGATAATAAGAAGAAGTAAACTATGATAGAGTCCCGAAAACTCGGCTTAATGATTGCAGAAAATTTACCAAGTTGGGGAAAATTCCAGGTTATCGAGAATGGGACGAAAAAAGAATGAGTGTCTCTTCAAAAAATATTGTACTTCACTTGTATGCATTGTTTGGTTATAGGAAAAGGAAATAAACTGCTCACATATTCTTAAACAAAGGAAAAATACATACTTTAGGAAGGCATAGGACACATTTATCACATACAAAGGAAAATTAATGAATACATAGTATACAGTAATTTGCCTGATCAGACACACCTCAGAAAATACTTTACACAAACATAAAGCCGACTTCGCAAAAACTGGCAAATTATTTTTTAAGGTATCCAACTACGTTCGGAACCATGATTTTAAAAAAGCGCATAAATGGATAATTTTCATGATATTTAGTGTCACTTAGATTAGAATACATGCATAAAATTGTTTTAAGGACATTTTGACAAAAAAAATTATTTAAATACAATACTTCGGCAAAAAAAATAACTTAGAATAATCTTTTTTCCAAAATGTTCTCCTTTTATAAAAAATGCTTCTATTACAATAATATTTTGCCTGTATATAGCTGTATATAGCTCAGACCTCTGTACAGAGGCTCAACTATGATTTTTGAAAAATTCACATTATTTTCAGAGTTACCACCAATTTAAATAATTATTAGGTTTTTTTTCTTAAAATTGCTCCGCTCTGTTGTCGTAAAATATGGATAAACCCACTTCTGAGTTATATATTTCAAAAATTCTAGTTGAGCCTCTGTAGAGATGTCTGAGCTATATACAGGTAAATTATTATTAGAGTAGAAGCATTTTTCGCGCAAGGAGAATATTTTGAAGATGGGTCATTCTATATGTTAATTTTTTTTTGTCAAAATATTGTATTTAAATAATTTTTTATTGTAATACTATGCTTAAAACAATTTTATATACATTTTCTAATCTAAGTGACTCTAAATATCATAAATACTATCCATTTACACGCTTTTGCAAAATCACGGTTCCGAACGTAGTCGGATACCTTAAAGAAATTAGTAATATCTTGTTGTGTTCAGTACTGCGCGCTGCATTTTGCCTCTTCCTCACGAAGATGACGAGGGAACAGTAAGTCCATTACCGATGCACTTTGTTCATAATAGTGAAGAGCAGTTTCGACAGGCTTTAGTTTCTCACTATATGATATTTTAGGAGTTTGTACAGTGTCCTCAACGTTGACATCTTCATCATTTTTAGACATTTTTTCATTAACTGTGACAGCAGCAATAATTTTTGCATTGGACACAATCTCTTGCTCGGTGGAACCCTGAACGGGTCTGCGCGTGGGGCTTTTTCAACCTTCAAGGGTATGGCCAAGTTATCCAGACTGCCGGGTTATCGAGTGCCGAGATTTCGGAACTCTAATGTTTATCAAAAACTTAATTACAAATCAAATTTAAAATTATTATTATTATTTTGAATATTATAAACAGTTATACACAGATAATTTGAAATATACTTAAATTTTCATTGTGTCTGTAACAGAAATTATAAAATAACATTTTTCAAAAATATCATTCTGAGACAGTCAGTAATTTTCAACACATTTTAAGTATAAGTTTTATTTAAGTTACTTTTTATACAACTAAATTATTTTCATTAATTTCTACGTAGATTACAAGGTAAATAGCTATTTTTAAATTACTACAAAATATATTTTTTAGATCATAGTTCTCAACGTGGACGTTTGAGGCTTTCAGGGGGCAGTAAAAGACCCAGAGTAAGTTAGGGTGTTTTGAGATGGTATGGTGGGGCATAGAGGCAAATTAACCAAACACAGTTTAAAAAAGACTAAAAAAACCCACTGATTATGTACGAACAAAAGTAAACTTTAATACTGGTTTCCTTATGTTGATTGTATGTATTTAAAATTGCCTTTTAGTGGCAATAGCTATATCAGATTTGCAAGTAAACAAAAAAAAAAAAAAAATTGGGGGCTTTAAAAATATATTTTATTAATAATAGAATATTTTTTTAAAGTTTAATTCTTATTTTCACTATGTTTTTTGAACGCTCTTATTTCTCTGGAGTGGGAGGGGGCGGTATCGAAATATTCACTAGAAAAGGGGGTGCCAGTTCTAAAAAGGTTGGGAACCTATGTTTTGGATGAAGAACAGCAAGAAAAGAAGAATTAATCATTTTTTATTACAATTTAAAAAAAAAGAACGGATTCTTCGCATTAACATAAAATTTTATCAGATCATAAATTTTATTTATGAATATAAAAAAGAAGCAAAGCTTTAGTAGAGAAGGGTCTGAGATACTAGAAATTTACTTAATTTATAATCTCAATTATGGTCTAATATAACTCCAACAAGAAAAAGATCAAATCTTATGATGCCATATATCATTCGAAGTTTAAAATTGGCACTTAAAATCGATCTAATCATTATAAATACATATTTTAAAGTTTTCAGGTGCTAATATTAGTAATTAACGTAATACATCATCATTTTCTTCGACTAGATGTGGAATAAACAAGTTAATAACCTACCGATGATATTTCAAACCTTTAATCAATGCTCTAAGTCCATATTTTAGATTATAGAAGAGTATGTGTAATTATAGGTTAAACAAAACGGCATATTAAAGAAAAATAGACAATCAACGCTGACAAACTTTAAAAAGTGCTTAAGAATATTTAATTTATTTTGTGTAATATAAGAAACAACTCAGGTTATGAGGATTCTAAATATAATTATAGTTAATTTTCAATAACTTATATTAAATGATAAACTTAGTATTTAATAAAATCAATCTCCTATTTTATTATCGAATTGTTACTTTCATTTAAGGCAAATGTATATATTATTTATAAATCTAATGGTGAGTACCTAAATTGCATGCATTTTACAGTATAACCATACGATTTATACACGCATATTTATATGTAAAATATATATGTGATTTACTACCGTATAACCATAAGTAAAATTTTAAATGGACAATTACCGTAAAACCCGACGTATAACGCGCGATTTTAATTCAAAAAATAAGATCGAAAAGTATATGGGGGAAAGTATGGATATAAAAATGGTAGCTTTAAAAATAGAAAAGAGAGATGAGCATAAAAAAATATAGAACATCTACAAAGATCGAAATACAGATTATTTAAAAGAAATGACATACCTTATGAACTTATAAGGTTGTAATTCTAGAAATGTGTGTGTGTATTATCTTTTCAAAAGTCTGAGATACCTCAAATGAATGACTTCAAAATATAATAGATTTGCACTCGTACATTTAAAGTCCCTTCACAAAAAAGGGGGTGCGCGTTATACGGCGAATATATTTAAAAATATAAAAATGCAGCATGAAAGTATAGATGCGTGTTATATACGCCGGATTTTACAGGATTCATAAAAGAGTTTCTCTGAGATTATACAAAATATCAATTCAATTTATTAATTACTTCTATTTTTAATAGATAACATTCATCTTAAAAAAAGTTGTTTTAAGGTAACATTAAATTATATTTTAGTTGGTTGTGTTACGAAGAAATATTTATTTCCAAGTTGAAAAACTCAGAATGGGAATACTAGATTGAAATAGTTTTTTCAATCAGATAAACCCATAGTAGGATTAACATATATTTTTCCATTATTTCTAATTTTTTAAAAATAAAATCAATCAATAAAATAAAGACTATTTTAAATGTTCGGCAATGTACAAGTGCAGGTAAAATTGTTTATCGGAGAGAATGGTGTTGTATTTGAGAACTTTTGTGTTTGGTATTTGAGAAGCAAATTACTTTTAAATTGTTGTGTGTATTCGAATTTAAAAAAATAGCAATTTTCACAAAGCGTTCTACTTATATTTAGTAACCAAATGCGTAAAATTCAAATTTGTAAATCGATTTGGATATTATATATTCGAGCAAAGAAAACCTAATTTAATAGCAATATTTACTTTTACAGAAAATGTTTAGAGATAAACTCATTTCCATTGATGATAGATTATTTATTTCACAAGTTGATCTGAATGCATGATTTAACAGATAAAATTCAACATATTTTTTTTCCTAAGGGAATAATCAAAGCATTGAGAAAATAAAGATTAATGATACATAAATGTGTGAAACCCTGTTATTTAGATGGAAAAACAACAACAGCTCAAATCATTCGAGACAAAAAGATATTTTATACCATTTAAATATTACCATTAATGATACTTTATGCGGGCTTACATAAATACATACACTGCATTCTCAGATCCTTATCTGATAATTTCAAGCGCGTTTTATGACAAATCATATTATGTCACTGCATGCCATTAACATTCAATGTTATTTACTGTAGACAATAACAAGACATGAAAGCATAACTTTTCATGAATAATAATGTAAAAATGCATTGCGACAGTTGGTCAGACATGCACCATTCTTTTTGATCTGAATTCTTTGCTTAATTTTTATGAAATTACAGATAAATTTTAGTTAATAAAATGTTAGAAAATGAGAAATGTTGGATAATGTAGCTATTTTCTAGTTATTGTTTCAATTGATGGAAGTTTCAATACATTTTATAGCACTTAATTAGAAAATATTTTAATACTTTCACTAATTATTGTAATATAAATTTCACACTAAATATTTCAATTCACAAGGAATACGAAATGTTCATTCAAGATATTACAATCTAATTTTTATATTGTTTGTAGAATCTATTGCGAAATCAGTCAAATTCATAGAATTTCTAGATTATGAACTAACTGCTGACGAAAGTTTTACAAAATGTTCACCAAGTAAAAATTTCAAATTTTCTTTTAAAACATTTTTCTAAAATTTACTTAGGTTAAATAAATAGTAGAAAAGCTTTAAAGCTTCAATTGGAAAAATATTATCCATCATATTGTATATTTTTTTCTTACAGAAACGACCATCCTTTTTTTACTTTAAACAGGCTTGATTGTAAATCATACTTTTATGATATAATTTTGTACTAATATTTTCAACATTGCGTTTTCTTCCATAATTAATTAACTTAGTTTAAAGTATTGTATATTTGTGTTACGCACAGGTAGCAGAGATTGTTGCATCAATCGTTGAATCTTTACTACTCTTTAACTGTGTTGAATTAGAAACTATAAAAGTATAATTGTGGGTTTAACGAGGTCTTATTTTCACACAATTCAAATAAAGTAGACAGTTGAAACTCATCACAATTGTATTATCATCATTTGTATTATGTAATAAATAATAAATAAATAACAATTAAATTATTTTATTTAAAATATTTAGAGTATAAATCAGTATTTAATTTTCATATACGTTGAATTTCAGAGCGTATGTTCATACGTACACGTATAAAACTGATATGCATTTATCGAATTAGCATAAACTACTTTTTGTTTATCGTGAGTCTAATTATAATATCTACTGTTTTCGAAACGTGTTTAAAAAGAGCGGGATTAATCCGATATCCTAAAGGCAATATGGCCTTAGCGCAATAAGTAAATAAATAGAGCTGCTACATACTCAATGGATAAATTTACTGCAGTCAGCCAAATGTAATCAGAAAGAAAAGAACGGTCACAATATAATGGCGCAATACATGGACACGGAGTTTTGCTACGAGTTAGGAAAAAAATGCAACCAAAACGTTCTGCCCGGGTTGAACAACATTCACAGAAAATGTTACTAAGCAGTGTAACGCGTTTGTAATGACTTCAATTTATTCATTATTAAAAACAACAACCTTAAGGCAAAATTTGTAAATTTGGTAGCAATGTAAGAACTGTTTTAAGAGCCATTCATAAAGATAACTTCCTGAAAGCTCTTAAAATTAAAAAAAAAAGTATCAAAAAGTGTGTTGATTAAAATGGTCAATATAAAGCAACACATTTGTACCTTTTAATCTTGTTTAAAGTGCCTCATATACCCAAGAGAAATATATATGCATATTTATAATGGACACCAAAAATAAAGGTACAACATATTTTTTTCTAAGCTCCCATTAAAAAATGGTAATAGCAATAAAATTCATAAATTTCATGAGTCACAGTAAAGGTATCCACAACTAAAAAACGATAGGCACAACTTTCACTTATTTTTCTTTTTAAAAATGGAAACTTAAACAGAAGTGGCAGAAAATATGCAAAAATCGAATTTTTGCAACTTCGTGTGTTCATTTTACGCATAATTGTTGATTTTCGATAGTTGTTGGTAATTTCATTGCTATATACAGGAAAATGTAGCAATGTCTAGGAGAAGTCGTTTACCCAAATAGTTGATGTCACGTGTGGTCTTATGGATTGAAATGGGGTTGCCACAAGTTGATGCTGCACTGTGTTTCGTAATATGCTCCAATGTCTATAGAATCTGAAGATTTTGTGTCTAGAAGACATGTTCTAGGCCACCTACGAGTTAAACACCTGTGGGATGCTGTTTTCTAGATCTTTTGTCCCGAAGGAGAAAACGGATTACTGTGCTCCAGTAGTAATTATTTTGTCGCATTAGGAACACAAGAATATCCGCTATTACATTGCCGAGTCCTTATGTCAGATTACCAGTTGTGTATGTTCCCCTGAATAGACGACAGAGATGTAGCTGCTGAAAGTCAGCAATTAGATTCTTTACTCTTCACAGACAACTGCAGAGCAATTCAGGGCATCTGCTGTTCTAGCGGAAGCAACAAACCAGATACAGCCAATCCAGCCTGGTTGAAAGACACATTTACAGAAGTGGAGAAATAACGATTTGGAAAGGATCAGTCTTTTTGGTCACATGGACCTACATGTGTTCCATGGAGAAACTCTGACAGGTGAGAGATATCGGAACGGGAACTTGGATCTGTTAGTCCACCTATGTGCTACTGCTATAAATAATAAATTATTTTGATGTTTGACAATGTGACACCTCATGAGATGTGCTTGTTGGAGACTACCTTCAGAATTGTGTTTTGGCGGGAATGTGTTTGTAATAACCAGCTCATTTTCCAGGTGGGAATCTGACAGATAACTTACTTATAATATGCTATTTGGAACTACCCTTTGAGATATGTCGCTGCTTTAAATCCTCCTGCATGTCATTACATGAGCTAGAACAAAAGTTATTCCATATCTGATTTTCGCTTCCCATTTCATCGCTTAGACAATTAGCAGCATAGAAAGTTGATGCCACGAATACATTGCAGTTAGGGGGGGGGATATTACTCGTTAGAGAACTCATTTTTGCAATTTTTCCACGACATTTTACCACATAAAACTGCTATTTACTGCAAATATCGTCTTCTCTGCAAATAATATTTGTGTTAGACTTATGCAAATTTCTACATAACATTCAATAAAAAAAACTAAAAATTACTTAATGCACATTTATTCTAAATATCTTGTTTCAATGTGCATTAATTTTCAAATTAGGCAAAAAAAAAGTTTGTACCTTAAATTTCGAAAGACAGTGTGTATATGTATTCGTCTGAATATAAATTTATAACTGATTCATGGAATTCTTAGATAAAAATTATAACAAATCTTAGCTCTGCCTACCTTTCCTGCAAACCAGCAAAGGACCGAGCAGTCCGGCGTGCAATTCTGTTTCACCATGCCTGTGAGAATGGTACATCCAAGTTAGGCAGTCTGGGTCGTTTCCTGTGGGAGCATCATGTTCATTCATTAACCAGCGATACACATGTTTAGCTCCAGGCTGCACTCTGTCATCTATCTTCTGGGAATCCGTAGTGTTGTCATCATACAGTGCACCTACAGAACGTTATGAAGAAAAATAGAATGGGAGTTGTGTAAACTTTATTGTAACAATATGCATGCTGAATATACATAATTGAAGCTGATATCAGTATTTCTTAATGAGATATTCAATTGCTTCATTTCAGTTTAAAGATGTATAAACATTTTACTATTCTGTGATATAAAATTTTTTGTAATGAGTTATTTCCCTATTGTAGGATATACATAAGTAAAATTACTGAAGCCGAATTTCATAAACATTTTTAATGATGTTATTTATTAAGTTTAATAGGCATACAGATTTTCTAAATGTATGTGGAATGCAAATTTTTCACTAATGAATCTAATTTATTTCAATTTAAAAGCTTTTTGATTTATTTCAAAAAATATTTTTGCTTTCTTTTTTTTTGTCAAAGAGCTTCAGGAAATTGTAACTTTGAAGTTTGTTTTATTTATTTGTCTTTTGTATGAAAATATTATGTTGTTTTGATACTAGGCCTAGTAATTTCCAAACGTTGCCAAGTGATAAGTTCGATATTGATACCACAGCAAATAAATTTATATATTATGTTAAGGCACATTTTCATTTAAATAGCCTTATTCCTCAAAATTTCAACATTAATGTGGAATCAGGACTCTATATAACCTAAGACTCAATTAGAGTTCCACGAAGTCAAAAAAGAAGTTTCAAGTAGATTTAATTGTATTAAATAATTGTTTTTCAATTGCTATCATCAGTGCAGCACAAATAAATGTTATTTCAATTAATATTTTTACTTCTTTCATCTATATGAATTGAAGCCTTAGGTTATCTTGGAGTAATTTTATGCAGAAAAGTTTTATTTTTATTTTGTTCAAAATTTTCCCATGTCAATTTTACTTTGAGAGATATTTTTAATAATGTTATTTTTTAATGGTTATCCTTTTTTTAAATAAGGGAATATCTCTAATTGTGTTTGACTGTTAATTTTATTTATTAAAAAGATAATTTAATAATTATTTATGAAGTAGAGGAAATTACACGATAAATTTGCTAATATTTAAAATTTTTACTCCCGGTTTTTAATTGAAACACCATTAAGTTATCGAGTAAAACTTATTTTATAAAATATTTTAATTTAGAAATAATATTTTCAGAATATATTTTTCCTTTACTATTTTATTGCTTTTTAAACCCGTTAGTGTAAATTAAACTCTATTTTTAAAAAAATTAATTAAATTATTTCGTAATTTTTGTTTTAATACAAGATTTAATATCTATTCTTGAAGAAAATGATGTCATTTTCAAACTAATTTGGGATGAAAAGTTAGCAAACAATTGAAGTTGTTACAAGATGAACAATTATATGCTTTGCAGTCACTAAGATTAGCCTAATACATAAAAAAGGATTTTATGAATATCCTGATAGAACTGAAAAAAAATATCCAAAAATGTTTTAAAGTAATTTTATATAAAAAAGCAGTATACTTTTACAAATGAATGTTAATTTTCTTCCACTTTAAAGTATTAGTTTTTCCACTACAATACAGTCTTTACCTATTAATTTTGTAAGAAGCTTTTATATGGGTCCTAACTTTCTTTTAGGTAAATAATTTCTTACCTTCATGAATTTTCCTGTATCGGACTCCATGTGGATGTATGGATAATGGATGGGACGCCATGTTGTAAAAGACGATGTTGAGGATATCTCCAACTTCTCCTTGTAAAATGGGTCCCAAAAGCCCCATCCAAGGTGCTTTGGGCTTGCGGATTGTGAAAGTGTCATCAGTGAATTCCCAGAGTAAAGCTTTCTTGTAAACTTTTCCAATTTTCAATGGATCTGAAGACTTTGATAAGTAAAGATCTGTGTACCTGAGAAGAAGTTAGGGAAAATGTTTATAAAAAAAAAAAAAAAAAAAACCTTAATAAATGAAGTTGACAGAATTGTTGAATAATAGGATTTGAAACAAATTGTGAATTTTTGCGATATATATTTAAATTATTTTCACACTTATTCATATAGGATTAATCTTTAAATGATGAACAATAATCTGACCTGTCATTTTAATTTGCTTAATTTATTTAACTCATTTAGAAATTATATGTAACGGACACATCAAATCAAAACATATTAAAGTCATGCATAATTTTTGAATGATACAGAATAAACTTTATTGTTAATTTAATTTGGCATCAGTTTAAAAAGTTGTCTCTACTTTTTATTTCTATTGTATTTGTATTGATTTCTATGTGTATGATTGGTAAACTTATGTCAAGTAAAACATATCATTCAATTCATGATTATTGTATGTGTGTTATTACTTATGCCACCTGATCGACAGTAATATCAGATCAAGGTCCACGAAATTCTTCGCGGCGAAGGGTTAGATTTTTAAGCCTGTCGTTAGCCTTGGCTTTGAGAGTCATGGAGGTGACAGCACGATTTTGCTCGGTTACACCCCAATTATGAGGGAGAACATAATAGGGTTGGTCAGGGGTCTCCCACCTCTCTCTTTCCTCCCACCAATCTCACGAGAGGACTTGCGGCTCGACGGCTATTTAGAGCACCCCCATGCCGCGAAGGCACTATACATTTACAAACGTCCATGCCTTCTCCGAGATTTGAACCCAGGCCCTACGGCACCGAAGTCAGCGTTACTATCCACTATACCACATGGTCGGTAATGACTATTGTATGTAAAATGATCTCTCTCTGTTGAAATGTTATCAATTCTTCAAAAGATACACAGTTGCTTGAGAGATCTTGTTTAGTTGATTTTAGATAAGATGATCAGAAAAAAATTCATGAATGGAAACTACTTATATGACATTTCGTGTGTGTATAAATAATATTTATTTCGGTAAAAAAATCTGTGCATTTTCAGTGACTTATAAAATTAATACAAATAGAACCGATTCTGATCCAATACAAAATATCAATGTTACTTTAAAGATTGAAGACTTGCTTTTAAATTCTACAGTAATTTTTTTATTGATTACAAAAAAATGCATAGTATGTGGTCGAAAATTTCACAGTATGAAATTCTTTTAACAAAAGTTTGTAGTTTCAATATTATAAAATTTGTAGTGGTGTGATATATATATAAACTAGTACCAAACATCACGCGAAGACGATCGTTTTGGCGTTGTCGATAAAATACTCGCGTACGGAACGGAAGGTACACAGAATCTTTTTTCCTTCCTACATTGGTGACCCTGGCCGTGCAAAGGAACCGCACCCTTTACACGCGCCGCAGTCGTGGCGCCATCTATCCACCACAAAAGCAATTAAGCCGTCACCCTAAGCTGTCAGACACAAATTAAACAATTAAGCAGTCACACAAAGCCGTCTCACACAAATGACGCAATTCTCAAGCCGTCACACATGAATGATGCAACCCATAAAGTGACGCAACTTCTCACATGCTCTCCACGAATATGGTATCGTTCGCTCGCCTATTCGCCGAATCACTGGCATGGGGGTATGTGGCGGTGTGATATCTATATAAACTAGTACCAAACATCTCGCGAAGGCGTTCGTTTTGGCGTGGTCGATAAAGTACTCACGTACGGAACGGAAGGTACACAGATAGAAACTTCCTTCCTTCAAATTTATTAATAATGACATTTTAAAATGTAACACTATTTTCTTAAATACATCTTAAGTAAATAGAAACGTTTTTCATATAGAGTCTATTGATATGGTAATTTTTTTGTTTAAATATTTTATATCAAACTATATATATTTTTGTTATCTTTCATTATCCTTTTATACAGTATTTCAATATACACTTGACAGTTTTCTTATAATTCAGCAGAATTCATTCAAGCATCTTCAAAGTTTTTAAAACGCAAATATATTTCGAAATTAAAAATTACCTTTTATTACTGTCAAAAATATAAATGCTTATAAGACAGAAATTTCAAATTTCTGTGAAAATCGCTTAACACGAAACTGAGGGGACTGAAATATTTTTTAGTGTTAAAGGATACTAGGAAAATGATACATATTTAACAAAATTAAGTTTATTAGAGGACATTTTATTTACATAAATATGTATATGCATGTATTCAATAAAAATCAATGAAACAAAAACATTCACTAGAATTTAATGAAATTAAATATAAAATTTTCAAGAGAGAAATTTTTTTTTCTTTTAAAAAACATTTATTGAGTTTTATGAAAATAATTTGATATTTTTCTTTGTTTTGTATTTTTTAGCAACACATTGTTCGATGTCTTCCATTGTGTTATTCATTTCACCATTCGAAAGAACGTCTAAATAACTATGCATACTTTTCATGAGGTTCTTCATTTCAGATGGCGTGTGAACAGGAGTCGCATTACTTTTTTCATTTTCGTCGGCGGAATCTGCATCAATGATATTTTTTGAGCTTTAAACGAACTCCAAAATGTCTTTTCCATAATTGGGACTGTACACTCATTATCATCACAACCTGCAGCAAATTCTTCCGATGATACATTTGGCCAGTCCAATAATTCAGAAACTCTCTTAAAGATTTCATTAAATAACTGGTGATTTTCGTATTTTGTTCATTCTCAGAAAGTAAATCTTTTCATGTTATGCGATTTTTGTTTCGAGTTAAGAGGAAAAAAAATGCATATAAATCAGTGCTTCTCAAACTTTCAATGTTGGCGATCCAATTTTCAATCATAATTTTCATGGCGCCCCCCTTCATATAATAATAATGTACTGAATTCAATAATACTTTGACGCTAAGGCTACAGCACGACTTTAATTATAAACTGTACAAATTATCAAGACAAGTATTAAATTGTGCATACAATTTTGCATGTTACAAGTCAATAAGGCATTACTAATTATTCACCTTGTCCTTAACTTAATATTAATGAATTAATGATCAAATACATAGTGCAATACTGATACATTAATAAGTATACTATATTATTGTATAAATATGTATTGTTTATTATTTCAGAATGATTTTTCTTTAATTCCTTTCATTAAATTAATATTTTTTAATTTTTTTATTTTCGTCTTTTTGATATGCTTGCGCCTCCCTAGTAGGATTATCATGCCCCTCTAGGGGCGCTCGCCCCACACTTTGAGAAACACTGATATAAATACATAGTATTATTGTTGTATTATTTCGTGTTAACTGATATTTCGTCTTAAGTGTTTTCCAGTTAAACGTATTTTATTGTATTTACTAAATGAATGTTTTTACACTGAATAACTTCATTAGATGTGTGAAAAAAAAGTATAATATAAAAAGTCTGCAGACATTAAAAAATACATGATTCTATTATAAAACAATGATATTATTTCTACATTTTTAGCTTTAAAAATCTCAAATTTATCTTAAACATATTTAATATAGCATACCCCCCGCCCAATTTAAAAAATAACTCTTTCTCATCACATTAAGTTTAAAATTTTTAAATATTATTCAACACGTTATCTACCGACGTACTTATAAAAATACCCCTCTCTTTTTAAGATTACATAGAATAACCATTTTTACGGATACTCAAACGATACTTAGTAGGAGTATTCTTTTAAATTCACTCTTCTAAGATATATGGCAGCACGGGTTCTATGATGAGTATTTCAGCGGGGAAGGCGAATAGTTTTATAGTAGAAATTACGTTCTCAGCTGATATTTTAATCGGATTGCGAAGATTGTTATTTTTGTTCCGAAAAAAGTAGTTAATGTCAAAAGTTAAGTGTTTTATTTTTTTGTGTATGTTAATGAAGACCTTAGAAAATGATTTGAGTATTTATTTTAAGTGAACAGTGTGTATAATTAATTTTTTACAGTTAAATATCTTTATTTAAGTAATTAACTCTAACGGATTAAATTTCGCAAAGTTGAGTATTTTTTTTTATGTATTTCCCTTAATTTTCAATGCAGTGATTCAAAGAAAATATTGCATGAAAAAAAACTGCATTAAATCATTATGCGGTAGATAAAGGGTTAAATATTATTTAAAGTTATTAATTAAAAATGTTCTGAAAAAGCTATGTTAAAAATATTCTGTTTGGGATTCTATATTTGCAACATATAGTCTCGTTACATCATTGCTTATAAATTATCGCTGTTTCCAGACTACCTTGAAATTATTAATCGTTTCAGGGCGTGTTTAAATTACTCTTATATAATTTCGAATTTCTGAACAGAATTAAAAGTCATAACGTATCACAGAAAATAAATGAGATTTCCACCTTTTTTTTATTTTCCCCTAATGTAATTATGCTAGTAATTATAGAAAGTTATGAAAATGATGTGATTCACACATGTACGCTTATATAACACAGCATAACAAGTATTCATAGTTTGAAAAATTTACGTTTATTTTCAATAAATCGGTACATTGAGTACAAAAATATTTATTTCTTCTATTAATACTTTTGATCATTAATATTTAGTTTAAATTGCTAAAATTTGGTTTAATTAAAATGGAAGCAATTAAATGAGTAGTATGAATTCAAATACAAATTGACAGAAGGGATTTTCTATTTTAATATATATAATTCAGAGACTATATAATTTTTTAAGAAACTATTTAATTGTATTCCATTAAACTATTTCATGATTAATGTTTAGTTAAGAAACGTCTGAATGTAATTCAATAATATCTATAATAATTTAATTCTAATTGCCCATTAAAAAAGAGATATTGAATAAATAGTAGGGTAGTTTTATAGTTTCAGTTACCTCAGGTCTACATTAGATTTGTGAAACGAAGTCACATTTAAGATTTTGTATTTTAAGTTTTGAATTATTCTACTATTACGTTCATTGCAATTCAATTTTACCAATATGTTCAAAAACGAAATGTACATGTATCTTTTATCGAAAACGGAATTTTTAAGTAAAGATTTTGAACGAATTTTCGCGGCATAAATAGTCACGTTAATAAAGAAAAAAATACACAATTTTAAATCATTACAGTAAATATTATTTAAATCATGTAGTTTCGTGCAATCTTAGATAAAGATCAAATTTTGTGTGATAGTACTATGGACAGAGGCTTAACGAAGAATATTAGCTCCTCCCCCTGAAAACTCAGGTTTAGGGCTACAAGCCCAAATACGTACTTAGCATCAGTCAAGCTTTGGGCCCATTAGAGTGCCTGGGCCCCCCGCAATGTGGGGGTGGACGTTACGCCACTGACTATGTAACAAACTTGTCAAAATTTTCTAATTTAACGTCAGTCATATAATTATTATCATTACATATACATTGCTTCT